>MU119886.1:0-14428 GCA_014904845.1 Acephala macrosclerotiorum | reverse complement strand
AAAATTTATTAATTATTTTAAATAATATTAAATTTATTATTTCTTTTATAATTTTATTATAATAATAAATTTTTTAATATATTAATTATAAAATTTTTTTAAATTTTTTTTAATATTTTATTATATAAATATATTAATTATTAAAAATAATAAAATATATTAAATTAAAAAAATTATTTATTATTAAAATTATTATAATTTATTTAATTAATATAAATTTTAAATTTTATTATTATTTTTATATTTTTTAAATTAATATATATTAAAAAAAATTATTTATTAAATATTTTTTAAAAAATATAAAAATTATAAAAATATAAAAAATATATTTTTTTATTATATTTTTATTTTTATTTTTATTATTTATTATATTTATTTAATAAATTAAATTTTTAAAAAATTATTTATTTTACGATTTTAATTTATTCAAAATTATATTCGTTTTTTTTATAAAATTAATATTCAAAAAAAAAAATTTAAAAAAATTATTATAAATATAATTATATAAAAAATAAAAAAAATAAAAAAAATTTTTATATTAATATTAATAAAAAATTATAATTTTTATAATAAAATTTAAAAAAATATTATATATTAAATTAATAAAAAATATTTAATAATAAATAAAAAAAAGAAATTTATATTTAATTTTTTATTAATAATAAATTTTAAATAAAATTATTTTTATAAATTTTATTATTATTTATTTATTATAAAATATTTGTTTTTTTTATTTATTTTACGATTTATTTTATTATTAATTTATAATTTTTTTTTTTTTAAAAATATTAATTTTATTATTAATTTAAAAATATTTTATTTTAAATATATAATTAATATTTTTAATATTAATATTATTATAAATTTTTTTATAAATTTTTATAAATTTTTTTTTATTTAAATTATAAAAATCTTTTTATATTAAATATTTTAAAATTTTATATTTATTTAAATTAAATTAAATATTTATATTTTTTTTTATATTATTCGAATTTATTAAAAAAAAATCGTAATTAAATAAAAATTATTTAATATTTTTAACGATTTTATTATTTAAATTTTATATATTATAAATAAAAATTTTTTCTTTTCAAATGATTATATATATTATTCGTTTTATTATTTTTTTTTTTTTAATATTTAATTTAATTAAATATTTTATATTAATTATAATAATAAATCTTTTTTAAAATTTTTAAATATTCGATTATTATAAACGATTTTATATTAATAATATAAAAATTTATAATATATTTTTATATTTATTAATAATATTATTTTAATATATTAAATATTATTAAACGTATAAAAATAAAATATATTATATACGAATAATATTAAAAAATATTTTTTAAATAATTTTAAAATAATTTTATTTATTTTTTTTTAAATTTTTTTTTTAATAATTTTTAATAAAAAAATTATTAAAATTAATATTAATTAATTATTATATATTTTTTATATTTAAAATAAAAAAATAAATATTAATTAATAATAAAATTTTTATATTTTAAATTTAAATAATTTTAATTATAATATATAATAATTAAAAAATTTATTAAATTTATATTTTAAAAATTTATTATTTATTTTAAATATAATAATTATAATATAAAAATTAAAATAGTTTTTTTATATTAAAAAAAAAATTTATTTATCGATTTATAAACGAATTAATTAATAAATACAAATTTTTTTTTTATTTAATATATATTTTATTTTATAAATTTTATAAAAAATTATAAAATTTTCAATTTTAATAATATATTTTTATTTTATATTTAATTATTATAATCGATTTAATTTATTAATATTATTAAAAATATTTATTATTAATAATAAATTAAAAACAAAATAAACAAATAAATTAAATAATTTGTTAATTGATTATAAATTTTCAATTTAATAAATATACAAAAATTAAAAAATATAATCTCAACTTTAGTACAAGCGACGCTAGTCCCGATCTGGCCTAGTACTACACGTGACTATTAAACTAATATTATATCTATACTAGTAATTTTTTTTTTGTAACAAAAATTAATTTAATTTAATTATTTAAAAAATATTATTATTTTTTTTTTTTATTGTAATTCGTTAATACATAAAACTCGTTAATATTTCAATATAAAAATCATATAATTAAACTTTGAAAATAATACTAATAAATTAACGCTATTCTCGAAATTCGTTAAAGATTATAAATATCGAAATTAGAGTAATTTTTTTTTTTTAATTTTATAAATCAAATAATTACAAAATTTAAAATATAACGCAAAAAAGTTTTTTTTTATTTTTTTTAATAAATTTTTTTTTTAATTTTTTACGCTATTTTTACTATTTTTTTTTTTTTTTTTTACAAAATTTAAAATATAACGCAAAAAAGTTTTTTTTTATTTTTTTTAATAAATTTTTTTTTTAATTTTTTACGCTATTTTTACTATTTTTTTTTTTTAATTTATTTTTTTATTCGAATTTTGAAATAATTCGTATTTAAAAACTTTTTTAAAATTTTATTAAATACTAATTTTATTATAATATTTATTAAATTATTTTAATTATTAATTTATTGAATTTCTTATAATTTTTTACGTTTATATAATTAATGAAAAATTATAATATTAATTATAAAACGCTTTTTTTTAATAATTTTCAATTTAATTAAATACTCGTATAACGAATATAAATTTATATAAACAATTATTAAAATTTTAAAAAAATCGAATTATTAAATAATTATATTAATAATAAATTCGATTATAATTATTATATTGATTTTTTTTATTATATTATATATTTCAAAAATTAAAACGTTTTTAATAACGCGTTTGTTTTTAATAAAATTATAATAAATAAAATTTCTTTTGATTTCAAACTTTTTATCGTTTAATTAACGTTTATTTATTAAAATAATTTTATATTCAATTTGAAAATTAAAATTTTTATTATTTACAAATGAATTATTAATAAAAATAAAAAATTTCGTCGTAAATAAATCGAGAATAATATATTTAAATACTCGATTCAAGTTTTTAATTTATTATTTCAATTTTTTATTCAATATAATAGTTTTTTTTTTCATTGAATTTTAATATTAAATAATAATAAATAAATCGAAAATTATTTCAAATTAGTAAATTATAATAATATAAACTTTTTTAATTTATTATTTTTAATATTTAATTTAAAAATTAAATAATTTAATATTTATTAATTTAATTTTTTTACTTTGATTTTTTTATTGTAATTAAATCGTATTTTCGAATTAAATTAAAACGTATTTATTAAAAATTAATAATATTTTTAATATTAAAACTTTTTTAAATTTAATTAAAAATTTAATTTTATTAAATTTATTTTCTTCGAAAATAAATTTTTTTTTTTTATTAAAATAAACGTATCGTCGATTTATATTTTAATAACATTAAAATTTTTTTTATTAATTGTAATTAAAAAACAAAAATCGTATATTAATATAATTATAAATAATTTTTTTTATAATACTTATAATATATAATTTATTAATATATTTTTATTTTTATAATTTTATATAAAAACTTCAAAATAATTATAATTATATTTAATAAATATAAATAGTAAATTTTTTTCAATAAACGTATTAAAATAAATCGTTAAAAATTTATTATAAATTAAATATAAATTTAAATAATATTACAAAGTTATATTTTAATTTTCTTTTTTAAAAATTGAATTAAAAAAAGTATTAAAATAATAATTAATCGTTAATTAACTTTTTAAATTATTAAAAATTATATAAATTTTTTTTTTCTTTTTTTCTTATTATATTTTTAAATTACTAATTTCGATTTCTCGTAAAAAATATTAATAATTTTATTTTTAATTTTATTAATTAATTTCGAATTAAAAATTCGAATTTTAATATATTTATTAAAATTATATTGAACGAAATTAAAAACTTTTTTTATAATTAAATTATCAATTTTTTTTTTAAAATATTTCGAATAATTATTCAAAGATTATAATTATATTTTCTTTTCGTAGTTTTAATAATAATTTTATATCGTTTTTTTTTTATTTATTATAAAAATTATAAAAATTTTAATTTTTTTAATAATAATAATAAAAAATTAATTATTGAAATCTTTGTAATTTTTTTTATCGTTTTCGATAAAATTATAATATTTATTTTATTTAAATTTTTATTATATACGTTTTTATTTCGTAATTCTTTTAAACGTTTTCAATTACGTTTTTTAATTAGTTTTTTATTTATTTTATTCGATTAAAAAAATAAAAAAATTTTCTTTTGATTAAAAAATAATAAATTTTTTTTTTTGATTTTTTTGATTATTTTTTTAATTATTAACTCGATTATAAACTTTTAATATTTCTTTTTTTATTTAATAAAATTTAATAATTATTAAACGTAAATTAATTAATTCGTAAAATATATTGATCGTATATATTTTTTTATTTATTATTAATAATTTGTATAATTTTTTTTATTTATTTTTTTTATATTAAACGTGTATTTTCGATAATATTAATAAATTTAATATAAACTTCGTATTTGAATCGTTTTTTATTATAAACGTATTATTAATTTAACGTTAAATATATAAATAATATATTTTTTTAATAATTAATAATAATAATACGTCGTTATTAATTATTTTAAAATAAATTTCAAAAATTAATAATATAAATATAATATTATTTAATTTTATCAAATTATTAACAATTTTAATTACTATTTGTAAAATTATATTTTTATTAATTTATTTTTCGATTAATTCGTTATAAATAATTTTATAAACTCGACGTAATAAAATATAATATTTTTTTATTTTTTTTATATTATTATAAATTTCAACGAATATTTTTTTAATTTCAATCGTTATTATTTTAACGTTTTATTAAAACTTTATAAACGAAAAGTTTTTTTCGATATTGTAAACGATATAATTCAATAATTTTTAATATATATCAATTTAATATATATATAATATATTTTATATTATTTTCGTAAATATATTTTTTATGAATTTAATAATTTAAAATACTATAAACGAGTTTATTATTTGTAAAATCAATTTTTTATTTAAATATAAAACGTCGATAATAATCGAATAATTAAATTCGTAATTATTTTGTAAAATAAATTTGAATTTTTTAAATAATTGTTTATATATTTAATAATAGTAATAATATTTAATAAAATACTAAATATATTTAATATTTATATTATAATTAATTCGTTAAAAAACTTTTATAAAACGTTATATCGATAAATAATTAAAATGTTTATATAATTAATATAATTTTATATTAATAAAATAATTTTAAATTAAATTCTTTTTTGATTAATATAATAATATTTATAAATAGTTTTATTTTTTTATAATAAAAACGATTTTATTTTTTTAAATTATTGAATTTTATATTTATAATATTTATATTTTAAATATAAAATAAAAAAAATATATTTATAAAAATAATAATATTTAATAAAATATTAATTCGAATAATTTTTTATAATAAAATAATATTTTTATTAAAACGAATTTTATAAATCTCGATTCTAAAAATATTTAATTAAATATTAATATTAAATTTTCGTAGTATTATAAATTGTAATTAATTAATAATTAATATTTTAACGATTTTATTATTTAATATAATCCTTTAAAAAACTTTTAAAAAATATTAATTTTCGAAAATAAAAAATAAATATTGATTCGATTCGAATAATTCGAATTATATTAATAAAATATTAAATATATTTTTTTTATAATAATATAATAAATAAATTGATTATTTAAAATAATTATTGTTTATATATTATTAATTTTTTTAAATTTAATAAAATAATTTTTATTTTCGTTTTTTATTTTTATATTTATTAATAATTAATTAATTTTTATTATTTAAATATTTTTTAATAAATTTTTTATTTTTTCGATTTTAACGAAAAAATTTTAATAATAAATTATTATAATATTTTAATTTATTATATATTGAATTTATTATCGAAATTTTATATATATTTATTATTGTTTTTTTATTATATATTTTATAAATTAATATTTCGATTTATTATAAATATAATTTTTTTTTTAATATAATTTTTTTTGAAATTTATAATTTTTATAATATTTATTTCGAAAAATTTTTCGATTTCAATATTTTTGATTTTGTTTTTAATCGCGTTTTTTATTTCGTTTTTTATAAATATAATTAATTGAATTTTAATTGAATTCGTTTTTTTTTTGATTTTGAAAAATAAAATTTAAATTATATTACTATGTTTTACGCGATCGCGTTATAGTATTTATTATTGATTGTAATTTAATATAAATACTTTTAAAAATATTAATAAACTTATAAAAAATAAAATTGTATTTTTTAATACTTTAATAAATACTAATAATTTAATTTTACAAATTATATTTTATTTAATATTTTAGTAATAAATTTAATTAAATTTTTTAAAATTAATTAAAAAATATTTATAAATAGTTTAATTTAATTTTTATTAAAAAAATTTTTTAATTTTAAAATAAATTTTTATTATTATTATTAACGTAATAAAATCGAAATTTTTTTTTAAAAGTTTATTAAAATAAAATGTATTTATACGTTTTATAAAATTAATAAAAAATGTTTTATTGTATTAATTTTAAAATAATTTGATTTTATTATAATAATTATAAAAAATTAATAATTTACAATTAAAAATATCGTATAATTTTTTATTATATTTTTTATTATTAATATAAATTTTTATTAAATTCATAAATAATTTAATAAAAATATTTTATAAATTATTATATTAATTCGATTATTATTAAAAAAATTATTAATAAATAAATTAAATATTTTATATTATATTAAATAAATTCGTATTTATAAAAAAAATATAAAAAATAATCGTAAAAATAATTATATTCGTAGTAAAAAAATTTATATTAATAATTAAAATCGTAAAAATAATTATATTCTAAGTATTAAATATTAATATTGAAATATTTTAATTTATTAAATAAATCGATCGATTTTATCGAAAAAAGAAATTTTTACTATTTTTTAATTGATCAATAATTTTTTTTTGTATTTATTTATAGAATTTTTTTTGTTAAAAAACTTTTTTTAAATTATCGATAATAATTTTTTTATTTTTCAATATTTAAATTTTATAAATACGTAAAAAGTTTTGTAAATAACAAATAAATTTTTTATATATTAAACGTAAAATTTTTTACGAATAACTTTTGAAATTTTTTTAAAAATTCTTTTATAAATTGTAATCAAAATATATTTTTTTTTTATATATTTTAAAATAATAAAAAATATATTTATTTAATATTTTTTCGTTAAAATTTTTCTCGTTTATAAAATCGAAATTTTTTTTTTATTTGTTTTTATTATAAAAAAATTTAATTTTAAACAAATTTGTTATTTTAAAAAATAATTATATAATAAATAATAAAAAAATTAAAAATTTTAATTGAAATTCGAATAAATATTATTATTAATATTTATATACTTTCGATTAAATAATAAATAAAAACGTAAAACTTTTTTTGAAAATTCGTTTTTAACGTAAATTCGAGTAAATTAATACAAATTTGAAATCGTTTTTACGTTTTTTTATTCGTTTTTCGTAAACGTTATTATTCTGCGTAATAAACGTAAACTTGAAAAATAAATACAAATTTAAAACTATTTTCGTATTATTCTTTTTAAGTCTTTAATAATCTCGATATTTTCAACCCGTTTTTATAAAAGAATTCTTATAAATTTCTATTTTTTTAAAAATATATTAATTATTTTAAATATTTTTTTATAAAGAATAAATTATTTAAAAATTTTTTTTTTTTTTATAAATTAATTTCTTTTAAATAAAAATTTAATTTTTTTGTAATTAATTAAATAATTACTAATTAATATTAATATTACTAAAAATACTTATTATTAATAATAAATTAAAAACGAAATAAATAAATAAATTAAATAATTCGTTAATTAATTGTAAATTTTCAATTTAATAAATATACAAAAGTTAAAAAATATAATCTCAATTCGAGCGCAAGCGGCGCTAGTCCCGATCTGGCCTAGTGCCGCACGTGACTATTAAACTAATATTGTATTCACATAATTAATTTAAATTATTTTATTTAATATATAATTTTAAAAAAAAAATATTTTAATATTTTAATAATATTTAAAATAAAAACGTATTTAAAAATTTTATAATTATTATTTTAATTAAATACAATTATATTTTATTAATTTATATAATAATAAATTAATAAAATTATTTAAAATTTAAAATTATAAAATCGTTAAATTTTTAATAAATTAATTAAATTGTTTATTATTAAAATAATTTATATTATATAATAAATACGTAATTTAATAAAAATTAATATTAATTTTTAAAACGAATAATTAATAATATATTAAATAAATTTAAATTTAATATTTATAAAAATATAATTTAAAAAAAACAATTTATATAATAAAATATTTAATATATTATTTTTAATTTTTTTATTTATATTATTTAAATTTATTTTTTTTATATTTTTTTTATTATTAATTTTTAATATTAATATATAAATTAATATAATATATTTTATTTTTATATTAAATATTTATAAATTATAAATTTATATTTTTTAATATTATATTTAAAATATAAAATTAAATATTTAAAATTTTAATTTATTATTATATAAATTAATAAAATATAATTATATTTAATAAAAATTGTAATTATAAATTTTTTAAATATTTTTATAATTATATAATTTTTAAAAAAATTTTAAAAGAATTTTAAAAAAATTATATATTAAAAAAAATAATTTAAATTAATTAAATCGATTATAATAATTTAATATAAAAAATGAAAATCTTAAAAAAATAATTTTTAATAATATAAAATTTTATAATACGTTTTTATTTTAAATATTAAAAATTTTATTAATTTATTAATTTTTATTATTTAATAAAATTATTTTAATTTAAATATTTAAATTCAAAATTATTAATTTAAAATTTAAAATAAAAAAAAATTTATAAAATAAAATATATATTAAATATCGAAAAAAAAAATTTATTTATTATTAATTCGTTTAATAAATTATTAAATGAATTTTTTTTTTCAAAATATAAAAAATATTTTATATTTATTAATTATAATCTTTTTTAAATTTTTATTATTTTTATATTTTTATTATATTTTTTATTTTTTATTTAATTAAATAAATTAATTAATATTTTAATATATAAATATTATTATATTTTTTTATTTATTTTATTATTTATAATTTTTTAATAATTTTTTTTAGTTTTTGTTTTTTTTTTAATTTTTTAATTTTTTTTATTTAAAAAAATTATTTATTATAATATTTAAAATATATTATTTTTATTTAAATTATAAAAAAATTATTTAATATTTTAATTTTATATATTAAATATTAAAATATTTATAATTAATTTTTATTAATTAATATATATATAATTTTTTTTATAATAATATATTTATATTTAATTAAATTAATTAATTATTTATTATAATAATTAAATTTTTTAATATAATTAATATAATATATTTTAAAATTTTATTATTATATATATATATATATTTATTAATAATAAAAATTTAATAAAAATTCATATAAATAATATTATATAAAAAAAAAAATTTTAAAAAAAAATATATTTATTAATACGATTTAATATAAAATTTATTAATTATTTTTTTTAATTAAATTATAATTTTATATAAAATTAAATATTTTATTTATTTAAATTTTTTTGGAATTTTTTTAAATTTTTTATTATTTTAAATTTTTATTATTTTAATTTTTAAATTTTTAAATTTTTATATATTTATTTTTTTTTATTTTAAAAATTTTATTATTTAATTAATAAAATTTAATATATTAAATTATTTATTTTATTTAATATATTTATTATAATAATTTATTTTTTGTAATAAATAATATAATCGATTATAATAAATTAATATTTGTATTTTTTTTTATTAATATATTTTATTTAAATTAAATTTTTTTCTTTTTATTAAATTTATTTAAAAATTAACAAATTGTATTTTTTAAATTTTAATTAAAAATTTATATTATTTATTATTTTTTTAATTATTTTAAATTAAATTTTATATTTTTTTTAAAAAATTAATTTTATTTTTTTATATTTTTTATAATTTATAAATTATTTTATTAAAATTATTAATAATTATATAAATTAATTATATTTTAATATTCGTTTAAATATATTTTATTAAAATTAAAAAAGTTTTAATAATAATTTTATTTAAAAAAAAAAATTTATATTTTTTTATTAATAATTTATTATATATATTTTATTATAATAATATTATTTTAAAATATAATTTATATTTTTTTTAAAAATTAAATTTTTTATAAAATATTAAATAATATTTTTATTTTTATTTTTAATTTACTATATAATTATTTGTCGATTATTTATAATACGATATTTTATTTAAAATTATATTAATTAAAAAATATAATTTTTTAATCGAATTTTAATTTTTAAATTTATTTAAATTTTTTTTAAAATTCAATTTATAAATAAATTTATTTAATTTTTTTTTAATTATTAATTATTTTTTTTATTAATTTAAAATCGTTTTTATTTATTAAAATAATTCTTTTTTAAATATTTTTTTAAATATAAATATTTTTTATTTTTTAATTGCGAATTTTAAAATAATTATTAATTTTAAATATAATTTTTAATATATAAAATTTTTATAATCGTTTTTTTTTTAATTTATAATAAATAAAAAATAAAAAATTATATTAAATATTATAATAAATTTTTTTTAATTAATATAATTAAAAATTAATTTATTTATATTAATTTATGTTTTAATATTTTTATTAATATATATATTTTTTTAATAAAAAACTTTTTTAATTAATTTATTAAAAATTAATATATTATTATTTATTTAAAATATTTTAAAAAAATATATATTAAAAATAAATATTTAATTAAATTTATAATTAAAAATATTTTTAATTAAAATTTAAAAACGAATTATAAAATATATAAAAATATATAAAAAAAATATTTTTTATTATTATAATTTATAATCGTTTTAATAATTTATACGTTTTAATTTTTCGTTTAATAATTTTAAATTAAATTTTTTATAATTCGTTTAAATTTTTTTTTTTTTTTCAATTTAAATTTTTTTTTAAATTTTTTTTAAATTATATATTTTATTTGTTTTTTTTAAAATTATTTATAATTTTTTAAAATTTAAATATAATTTAATTATATTTATAAATTTTTTTTTAAATAAGAATTTTTTATTACGTAATTATAATAATATTTTAAATATTATTAAAATTTAAAATCAATTATTATTATTTTTCGATTTAAATATTTTTTTTTAATTTAATTTAAATTATTAATAAATAAAATTAAAAAAATTAAAAATAAATTAAATATTATAATTAATTTTTTTATATTTTAAATAAAAAAAATTATATTTAAATTAATAATTATTTAAATTATAATTAATATATATTATTATTTTATATTTAATTTATTTATAAAAATTTATTATTTTATTTTTTTATTATAATTTTTAAATCGTTAATTTTATTTATTTATTTTAATTTTAATAATATTATTATAAATTTTATAATTATATAATTAATAATTATAATCTTTTTTAATTTATTATTATTATATAATAATTTTTTATATACGAATTCAAAATTATTATAATTAATAAATTTTTAATTTATTATTTATTTTAATAAAATTAATTTTATTTTAATTTTATTTATTATATTTTATTAATAAATAATATTTTTATTTTAATTATTTATTTAATATTTTTAAAAAAAAAATTATATTTAATATATTTTTATTATTTTAAAATTTAAAATTTATTTTATAAAAATTTAAATAATAATATAATTAATATATTTAAAATATTTTTTTAATATTAAAAAAAAAATTCGATCGACGATTTATTAAATAAATTAATAATAAATTAATTTTTTTTTTTAATATTTAATATATATTTTATTTTATAAATTTTATAAAAAATTATAAATATTTAATTTTAATAATTTATTTAATTTATTTTTATTTTAAATTTTAAATTTTAAATTTTTAATTTAAATATTTTATAAAAATTTAAAATTTTATTAAACGATAAAAATTAATAAATTAATAAATTTTTTAATATTTAAAATAAAAATTTAATTATTATAAAATTTTATTATTAAAAAACTTTTTAAAATTTTTATTTTATATTTAATTATTACGATCAATTTAATTAAATATAAAATATTATTTATAAAAAAAAAACTTTTTAAATCTTTTTTTAAAAATTATATAATTATATAATTATAAAAATATTTTAATATTTTTTATATTAAATTATTACGATCGATTTAATTAATTTAAATTATTTTTTATATATATTTTCAAAGAAAAACTTTTTAAAATTCTTTTTTAAATTTATATAATTATAAAATAAAAATATTTAATATTTAAAATAAAAACGTATTTAAAAAATTTTATATTTATTATTTTAATTAAATATAATTATATTTTATTAATTTACGTAATAATATATTCAAAATTTAAAAATATTTAATTAAATTTTATATAATTTGAATTAATTAATAAATAAAAATTATAAATATAATTATAATTATAAAATTTTAATATTTTTTATTAAAACAATTATATATTATTTTAAAATTACAAAATTACGAAATATTTAACAAATTAATCAAATTGTTATATTTAAATATTTTGATTAAATTTAAATAAAATCGTTTATTATAAAAAATATTAATATTATATATATATAAAAAAATTAATATTAATTTTTATATTAAACAAATAATAAAAATATAAAATTTATTTTTTAATTAAAAACGTTTATTATAAAGAAATCAAAATTAAAATTTATAAAAATAAAAAAAATATTTATAAATAAATCGAATTAATTTTTAAAAATATTAATATTTTTCAAAATAAAAAAAAATTAATTATTAAATTAAATTTTTTTTAAAAATATTTAATAATATATTTAATAATTTTAAAAATAATTTTAATAAAAATTTTATCGATTTTATATATTTAATAAATTATAATAATAATTATAATAAAATTATATAAAAAGAATTAAAAAACGAATATTTGAAAAATTAATAAAAATATATTATTATTTTTTTAATAAATATTTTAAATTATATAAAATTATAAATGTAAAAAAAGTATATATTTTAATTAAAAAATGTAAAATTAAATTTTTTAATTTTTTAATAATAATTTAAAAATAATTAAATTAAATTATTACGTATTTATTTTTAATTTTAAATATTAATTTTTATTAATAAAAATATATAAAATTTAATATATTATTTATTTAATTTATATTTTAATAATTAAATATTAATTTTTTTAATTTTTAAATATAATTAAAAAATTTATAATTTAAAACGAAAAATTAATAAAGTTTTTAAAAATAAAATAATTCGATTAAATAATAAATATACGTTTAATTAATAAATAAAAATTCTTTTTTTTAAAATAATTAATATTTTATTAAAAATATTAATAATTTTTAAAAAAATTAAAAAAAAAATTTAAATAATTAATAATTTTTATATTTATAAATAAATTTTTATTAATTAATAATTTTTTTAATATTATTAAATATATTAAAATTATAAATAATAATAATTAAATAAATTTTAAAAATAATTAATTATTAAAATAAAAAAAACAAAAAAATTATTAAAAATATTTTTAATTAAAAAAATAATTAATAATATTTTTTTTTTAATTAATTTAATAAAATTAATTTTTATAAAAAAATTAAATAAAAAATTTAAACGAAATAAAATTAATATAAAAAATATTAAAATAAATATTTTTTTAAAAAAATAAAATTTAATAATTATTATTATATATATTATATTATTAATTTTTTTATTTTTAATTTATATATTATTTTTAAATTAAATATTAATTATTATATAAATAATAATTAAAATATAAATAAAAAATTAATAAAAAAAATATTATTTAAATTAATTATATAATAAATTTTAATTAAAATTTTTTATATTAATTTTTTTAATAAAACGTTTTTTATTAAATAATAAAATCGAAATAAAAATTATAAAAACGAATAAATTTTATAAAATTATTAAAATAATTATTATATATAAAATCGAAAAAATAAAAATAATTATTTAAAAATATTAATTTTCGAAAATAAATTATAAATTTAAAAATTTATTTTAATTTAAAAGTTTATTTAATTTTAAAAATTTATTAAATTTTAAAAACTATTTTAATTTTTAAATATATTTTTAAAAAGTTTTAATATTAATTTTTTTTTTTTTTTTTT
>MU119885.1:0-14439 GCA_014904845.1 Acephala macrosclerotiorum | reverse complement strand
ATAAAAAAAAAAAATTTGTTTATTTTAAAATAATAAAAAAAATATATAAAAATAATTTAAAAAACTCGTATTATTATTTTTAAAAATAAAAAAATAAAAATATAAATATTGAAAATATATATTTTATAAATAATAAAAAAAAAATTATAAAAAATAAAATTACGAATAAAAAAATATTATTATTTTTTTTTAAAAATAATAATAAATTTAATTATTAATTATTAATTTATATTATAAAATAAATTTATTTTAATATATTTGTTTTATTTATAAAAAAATTGATTAAAAAATTCGTAATTATTATTCGTTTAATTTTATTTTATAAATAGATTAAAAATTAATATATTTGTAAATAATTATATATATTTTATATTTTTTTTATTTTAAAATCGAAATAAATAATTATAATTTTTTTTATAATTTTTTTTATAATTTTTTTTTTAATTAATTCGTTTTTTAATACTTTTTTTTGGAATTTAAAAACGTTTATTAAATATAATTTTTAAATAAAAATATTTTATAATATATTCGAAAAAAATATAATAAAATTTTTTATAATAATTATATTATATATTAAAATTTTTTTTTTATTAATATAATTATTATTTAAAATTTAATTTAATTTAAAATTATTATATATTAAAAAAAATTATAAAAATAAAAAATTATTATTTAATTAAATAAAAAAAATTATTATATTTAATAACGTTTTTAATATTATTAAAATATATATTAAAAAAATTATTTTAAAAATAATAAAATATTATTATATTTTAAAATCGAAATAAATTATTTAATTTTATTAATAAAAATTTAATATTTCTTTTTTAAAATTATTAATTATATATATATATATATATATTTGCGAATTATAATATAATAATATTAAATTTATTATTAATTATATTTTTATTTTAAATTTGTAATTTATTTTATTTATTTAAACGTTTTTAAAATATATTATTATTATTATTATTTTTGATTATATTTAATTTTATAAATATATTATTTATAATTTTTTCATAAAAATATTATTAATTTTTCAATATTAATCGATTTAATTAAATTTATTAAAATTTAATATAATAATAAAAATAAAAATAAAAATATTCAAATTCGTAATTATTATATAATATTATATAATTAATTTTTATCGTATAAAAAATTATCAATATTTATATAAATTTCGATAATAATTTTAATATATTATTAATAAAACTCGTATATTTTAAAAGCGTTTTTATCGAAAAATAAATTTTTTGTTTATAATTTAAATAATAATAAAAACGAAAAAAATTATAAAATTTTTTAATTGAAATTGTTTATAAAAAAAGTTTTTAAAATTAAATAAAAAATTAAATATAAAATAATTAAAATTGAAATCGTAATTTAAAATAAAATTAAAAAAAATTAATTAAAATATTAATTAAAATTTATATATAATAATAAAATAAAATTATTTTAAAAAATAAAAAAAATTTATTAATAAAATTAATAAAATTTTAAATTTTCAAATTTTTTTAAAAAAACAAATAAAATGTTTATAAAAAATACTCGCTTTAAAATAATTTTAAAATTTTAAAATATTAATTTATTTATTAAAATTTGTTTTATATTTAATAATATAAAATTTAAAAAAAATTAATAAAATATAAAATTTAATAATTAAATATTTTAAAAAATATAATTATTATTTGATTAAATTTTAATAATATTAAATTTTTAAATTCGATATATTATAATAATAATTAAATAAAACGTTAAAATATATAATCTAAAAAATTTGATATTTAATTATTAATTTTAATAAAAAATCGATAATTAAAAATAGTTTAAAATATTTTAAACGATTTTTCGAAATATAAAAAAAATTTATATTTTATTTTTTTATTTTAAATATCGTTAAAAATAAAAAACGAATTTTTTTTTCAATTAAAAATCGAATATTTTAATTTACGTTTTTATTTAAATTATTTTTAAATTAAAAAATTTAAAAAATGTATTTTTTAAAAAATAATTAAAATTAAAAAAATAATATTTTTTTTTTTTTTTTTTTTTTTAAATATTTTAAATTAAAATTAAAATTTGAATTACGTTTTAATTTATTAAAAAAAATTTTAAAAAACTTTTAAAAAAATTAAAAATTAAAACGCGAAATTTAATATTTTTATTTTTAATTTAAATATTTAATTTCAAAAAATCAATAAATAATTAATCGTGAAATTCGTTTAATAAAAAGTATTAATAAAATTTAATTTTACGAAATATTTTAAATTTATAATTTATTAAACGATTATTTTATATAAAAAAATATATAAATTTAAAAAAAAATTATTATTTTATAAAAATTTTTCGAAAAAATTTTTTTTTTTTTATATATATATATTTAAATAAATTAATTAATTTTATACGTAATTTATCGTATAATTACTTTTAATATTATTAATATTTTAATAATTATATAAATAAAAAAATTACGATTTTAATATTTTAATTACAATATTAAAACGATTTTAAAAAATAAAAACAATTTTAATATTTTCAAATCGATTTTATTATTAATCGAATTAAAATTTTTATTAATATTCGTAATTATAATACATTTTTTTATATTAATAATAATAGTAATTTAATTGATTTAATATTTTATTTTAAATTAAAATAAAATATAATAATCAATTTAATTAAAAAAATTAATTTTATATTAAATAATAAATTTTATAATAATAAAATAAAATAAATAAATATATATATATATAATTGTTTTTATTTTAATATAATATAAAAAATATAAAAACTTTTTTGAAAAACTTTTTAAAAATAATTTGTTTAATTTTTTAATTAATAATATATTTAAAATAATTTGAAAAAACTTATTAAAAAATCGTATTAATAATAATAATAATTTTTATATTATTTGTATTATTTATATCAAATAATTCGAAAAAGAATTTGTAATTATATTTTATATAATTTTACGATTAGTTTTATTATTATTAAAATTAATAATAATTTGATTTTTATTATATTTATTATTAAAAATAATTTAAAAAAAATTTTATTTATCGATTAAAAATACAATTAATTTTATTATTATTACGATTATATATTAATATAATCAATTTACGAATTAAAAAAAAATTTATTAATAGTTTTTTTTTTTAAAAAATTAAAAATTAATTTAATATATTTTTAAATTAATATTAATTTAAAAAAAATAAAATTAATATTTTAAAAACTTTTTTTTAAAATTTTAATAATATTTAAACGAAAATTCTTAAAAGAAATTTTAATATAAATTTTATTTACTTTAAAATAATTATAAATTATTAATATAAAAACAAAAAATAAACAAAAAATAAAAAAAATTATAAAAATTATAAAAATTAATAATTAAAAAAATATTATAAAATTTAATTATTTTAAATTTATATTAAATTTTTAAATTAATTTTATTTCGTTTAATAATAAAAATAAATTTGAATTTATATTTACAAAAAAAATTAATTAATTTAAATAATTTAAAAAAAACAAATTTTTTAATTATATACTCAAAATAAAAAAATTAATTAAAATATAAATATTTTAAAAAAATTTATTATTTTTTAAAAGATTAATTAAATATATAAAAACGAATATTAATAATTTTTTTTTAAATAATTTTAAATAAAATCAATTGAAAATTAATCAAAATATTAAATAATTATTAAATTAAAATTTTTAAAAATTGAAATTTTTTTTTCAAGTATTATAAAAAATACAAAAAAAAAAAAAAATTTATAATAATTCGAGAAAATATTTTAAATTTAAAATTTTTATTTTTGATTTATTAATATCGAATATTGTTTATATTAATTAAATTGTAAATTTTTTTAAATAAATTAATAATAAAAATTATTAATTATATATAAAAATTTTTTTTATTTAATTTTACAATTCAATTTTTAATATATTTTAATTATTTTTTTATTAGAAATTTTTTTTTTTTTTGTAATAATTTTAAATTTTTTTTAAAATATAAATTTTATAAAATATAAATTTTTTAAAATTTTTATTAAATAAATACGTAATAGATTTTTATTTTTAATTAATAAATTAATTCGAATCAAATTTGAAATTGATTTATTTTATTAAAAAAATTAAATTTAAATCGAATTTAATCGATTTAAATTTAAAAATAAAAATAAATATAAAAAATTTATATTTTAATTTAATAAATTTTAAAAAAGTTTAATATTTTTTTTTTTTTTTTTTTAAAAATTTCGTTTGTATTATCAAATTAATAAATAAATTAAATATAAAAAATTTTAAAAAATTTTTTAAAAAAAAAAAATTTATTATTTTAAAAAAAAAAAATTTAATATTTTAAATTAAAAAATTGAAATTATTTTTTATTTTTTAAAAATTTTAATTATCGATTTAAAAATTAATTTAAAAAATTTTTGTTTTTAAAATATTATTAATATAATTTTTAAAAATTTAATTAATAAAAATTAAAAAATTTCAAAAAAGAAAAAATATAAAAAAACAAAATTATTAATTCAAATTATATAAAATATATCGAAATATTATAAAATAAATTTAAAATAAATATATAAAAAAATACAAAAAAAAATATATAATATTTTAATTTAATATATAATAAAAAAATTTAAATTTTAAATTTTATATATTAAAATATAAAATTAAAATAAAAATAAAATAAAAATAAAAAAAATAAAAAAATATATATATATTTTAATAATAATTTTTTTTATTAATTATTTAAATTTTTTAAATTTTTTATTTAAAGTTTGTATTTTATTAAATATAAATTAAAATAATTTATTTGTTTTAAAAAATTTTATATTAATTATTTTTTTATTTTTTTTTTAAAAAAAAATTATTTTTATTAATTAATATAATAAAAAAAATTAAAATAATAATTTTATAATAAAAATATTTAATTTTTATAATTTCGATTTTAAAAAATATTTATATTAATATTATTTGTAATTTGTAATAAATTTAAAATTATAAAATATAATTTAATTTAAATAATTAAAAATTATTATAAAAATAATATTATTAAAAAATTAAAAAAAAAAATAATAATATATATATAAAATTAAAAATTTAATAAATTTTATAAAATTATAATTTTATATTAATTATTTTTAATTAAAAAATTTTATTAATTAAAATAAATATATTAAAATATATAATAATAATTATAAAAAATTAAATTATAATAAAATTTTTATATAATTTAATAATTTTTTTATAAATTGTTTTTTTTAAAATTTATAATATATTTTAATTTTTATATTTTTTGTGAGTACAATATTAGTTTAGTAGTCACGTGCGGCACTAGGCCAGATCGGGACTAGCGCCGCTTGCGCTAAAGTTAAAATTATATTTTTCAACTTTTGCGTATTTATTAGATTTAAAATTAATAATCAATCAACGAATTATTCAATTTATTTGTTTATTTCGTTTTTAGTTTATTATTAGTAATAAGTATCTCTAGTAATACTAATATTTTTAACGCGATTTTAATTTTACGAACGCGTATACAATTTAATTATATTTAATTTTATTTAAATATTTTTTAAAAAAAATTAAATTCAAATAAAATAAAAAATTATTTTTATTTTTTATTTAATTTATTAAAAATATTAAAAAATTATTAAAATTTTAAATAATTATTATATAAAAAATAAAGATTTTTATAATAAAAATAATATATTATATAATAATAAAATAAATAATATAAATTTAAATTTTGTAATTTTTTTATATATTTTAATTATTTATTTATATATTTTAATTAATTAATTTATAAATAAAATTTAAACGAATTATTTTTTAAATTTTTAATTATATTAAATAATTATAATATATTAAAATTTTAATAAATTATTGATTATAATCAAATATAAAAAAATAAAAAAAATATATTAATTTTTTTTATTAATTTTAATAATATAAATAATAAAATAAAAATAGAAATTAATTTAATAATAATTTTAAAAATATTAAAAAATTTCGAAATATTAAAATTTTTTTTAAATAATTTAATTTTTATTTATTATTAATAAATTTTAATTATAAATTTTTTTAAATTTAATATAATATTTAATTTTATAATTATTACTTTTAAAATATTACGTATTGAATATATTATATTAAAAAATCAAAATAATTTATTAATTTCAAATATTAATTTTTTTTTTAAATATTTTAAATATTTTAAAAAAATACGTAATTAAATAATTTTTTTTAATCGATTTACGTTTTAAATTTATCGATTTAAAAATTAAAAAGTTTTTAATCGAGTTTAAAAATTTAAAAAATAAAATTTATAAAAAATTTGATTATTTTATTAATTTTTTTATTGAAATTTAATATTTTTATATTTAAAAATTATTTATTCGAATTATTTTTAATTTATATTTTTATTTTAAAATCGAATATTTTTTTTTTTTTCGAATTTTATTTATTTTTAATATTATAAAAAAAAATTGTATTTATATTATTAAAAATATTTATTATATTAAACGAGTTTATAATATAAAAAAAATTATACAATTATTTTTATTAATTTAAATTTTTTCTTTTTAAAAATTTAATAAATTTTCAAATATTTTAATTTTATCAATTATATTTTTAATTTTTTTTTTATAATTTTAAATAAATTCGTTTTATTTTGAAAACAAATTATTTATTTTTCAAAATAATAAATTATTAATATTATTAATAATATATATTTCGATTATATTTTTTAAAAAAAATAAAAATAAAAAAATTAATTTTTTATTTATTTTTTTAATTAAATTTTTATATTTTATTTTTTAATAAATTAATAAAAAAAAATTTAATTTAAATATTATTTAATTATATTATATTATTTTTTTACGAATCGAATTAAAATTTAAAAAATATATTAAAAAATAATTTAAAAATTTTTTTTAATAAAATTAAATTAAATATAATATAAAAATTATATTAAAAAATAAATGAATAATTACTCAAATTGTAAATTTATTTTTTTTAAAAAAAATCAAAAAAAGAAAAACGAATCACAAAAAAAATTACAAAAAAATCGCAAAAAAAATTGTAAAAAAATCGTAAAAAAAATCGTAAAAAAATTATAAAAAAAATAAAAAAACGAAAATTTAAATTCTAAAAATATTTTATATTTTTTTGGATTTATAATATTTCTTTATAAAATTAAAATTAAATTTAATAAAAACTTTTTTTTATTTATATTTTATAATTAATTTATTTAAACGTATATATATAAAAAATTTTCTTTTTAAAAAAACTTTAAAAAACAAAAAATATATTTTGAATTTATTTACTTTTTTTTATATAAAATAATCATTTAATAAATATAATAAATATTTCAATATTTTTATATATTTTTATATATTTATTTATTTACGTAATTACGTATTATTATTATTTATAATTAAATTTTTTAAAATAAATTAATTAAACGATTTAAATTAATAAATTATAATTAATTAATAAAATAATAAATTTTTAAATATTATTTATATATAAAAATATTAAAAAATCGATATTAAAATTATTATAAATAAATTATTTTTATAATTATTTTAATTATATTTATAATTGTTTTTATTAAATTAAATTTTTTTTTTATAATTTTATTTATATAATTAAATTTATTTATTATAATTCGTTTTAATTTTTTATTTAAAATTAATAAAAATATATATATTTATTAAAATAATTTAATTAAATAATTTTATAATCGTTTTATTAAACTTTTTTTGATTAAATTTAAAAATTAATATAAATATATTATCGAATTTATAATATTTTTTTTAATTGTTTTAAAAATAAAATTTATTTATAATTATTTAAATTTTTATTTTAATAAATCTCTAAATAAATTTATATTATTTATTTTTAATTTAAATAAATAAATTAATAATCTCGTAATAATTTTTTATATTTATATTTTATTACGTAATATAATTTTTTTTATTTGTTATTATAATTATTTATTTTATTTTATTAAAAATTTATTTTAATATTTAATAAAGTTTTTAAATTATTAATTTTTATATATTTTTTATTTATAATTAAAATAATTCGTAAATATTATATAAATAATATATAATTTAATATAAATTAATTAATATAATAATATTTACAAATAATTTTATTTTTTTAAATTAAAATATTTTTTAAATTATTAATTTTCATATTTATATTATTTATATTTTAAATAAATAATAAAAATAATATATTAATTTTTTTAAATTTAATAAAATATTTTTTTATTTTTTATTTTTATTATTTAAATATTTTTTAATAAATTTTAATTTTTTTTTAATTTTAATAATAAATTATTATAATTTTACAATTTATTATATATTAAATTTATTATAAAAAAAATTCAATATAATTTTTTTTAAAATTTAAAATTTTTTTAATAATTATTTTAAAAAAAATTCGATTTTAATATTTTTTTTTTTTTTTGATTTTTCGTAAATATAATTAATTTAATTTTAATTAAACTCGTTATAATTTGAATTTTAAAATATAATATTTAAAATATATTATTATATTTTATTATAATAATTATAAAAAATAAAAAATTTATAATTAAAAATATTATATAATTTTTTTTATTAATATAATAAATTTTTTTATATATTTTAAATTAATAACAAATATATTTATTTAATATTTTTTTATTAAAATTTTTATTATTCGTAAAATCGATTTTTTTTTTAAATTATTTAATATAACGTAAAATAATAATAAAAAAAAAGATTTTTATTCGTTTATATTTTTATATATTTTTTCGAAATTGAAATATTTTTTTATAAAAATTTTCTCGAGTTTATATAAACTTATAAAATATTATTTTTATTATTAATAATTACATTTTAATTATTTAAAATTTTCACGCAATATACAAATTTTAAAATAACGAATTTTATATTATTGTATTTATTATTAAATATTATTAATACAAATTATACGTATTTTTAAAAAATAAAAACGTTTATTAATTTTAATAATCGTTTTTTAAATTTTTTTTTTTTAATATTTAATTATTAAAACAAAAAAATATTTATAAATTATATTACGTCGATTATTTTTAATAATTAATTTAACGTATTTAAACAAAAAATTAAAATTATATAAATAATTTATAATAATTTTATTAATAATATAAATACGTTTATAATATTATATAAATAATTTAAATATTAAAAAATAATTTATAATATAATAAAAAATTTATTAAATATATTTCGAATATTTTTTATATTAAAATTAATAATATAAAATTTATATTTTTTTAAATTTAAAATCAATATTTTATTATAATATTTTTAAATTTAAAATTTATTATTTTCGTAAATATAATAATAAAAAAAACTTTAATAAATTTAAAAATTAACGTTAAAACTTATAAATTATTTTAATTTATTATATTAAAAAATGTTTTTAATTTTATTAAAAAAAGCGTATTATTTGAATTTAAAAATAATTAAATTTTATTATTTTAAAAAAAAAAAATAAACGAATTTTTATTATAATTAAAATCGAAAATCGATTTTTTAAATTAAAATTTTTCGTTTTTTAAAAAAAGTTTAATATTAAAATTATAAAATTTATATTAATAATAATTTTACTAATTATATTAATTACAATTAAATAAATAATTATTTTAATTAATATTATTATTTAAAAAATTATATTTTTATAAAAAAATATTAAAATTATAATTCAAATTTTACGAATTATAAAAATCAAATTATTATAAAAATAATATAATTATATTATAATTAGTATTTTATTTATAATACGTTAATTTATAAATAATACTATTATTAATATACAAAAATTAATTAAAATCTTTTTTTTATATAAATTAATATTAAATTTATAAATTATCGTTTTTTGTAATATAAATTAAATAAATAAAATAATAAAATTATTTGAATTATATTATTTTTTAAAAAAAAAATCGTTTTTTTTATTTATTTAATATTAGTAATATATTTAAAATTATTAATAAATAATTACCAATAATAATATATAATTAAAATTATTAAAATTATTATAATTTAATTAAATATTTGAATTTTTTTTTATTATAATAATTACGTAATTCGAATCGATTAATACGTTAAATTCTCGAGAATAAATTATATAAAAAAATCGTATTATTCAAATTATTACGATTTTTTTTATTAAATATAAATATTATTTAATAATATTTAAAAGAAAAAAACAAATAATTAATTAAATTTATTCGAAAAAAACTCGATATTATTTATAAATACGAAAATTTTAAATGTTAAATTTTAATATAAAATTCAAATATTAATATTATAATTCTTTAAAAATAAAAACGTAAAAAAAATAAAATCGCAAAATATAAAATAATAAATACGTCGTTTTCGAATATATATTATTGTTATTGTATTGATTTATATCCAATGAATATAAATAAAATTTATATTTTAAAGTTTTCTAAAGAATATAAAAACGTATTAAACTAAAAAATTATTTTACAAATAAATATTCGTAAAATTTTAAAAAATAATTCAAATATATATAAATTAAAAAACAATAATTATAATTTTTTTTCGTCAATTGAAATAAATATTATCAATTTATAATACAAAAAAAAGCAAAATTTATAAACTCTCGAAAATTGTATTAATTATAATCGAAAGTTTTAAATATTGTAAAATAATATAATATAAAACTATAAATATTAATCGAATAAAAAAAATTAATATATTATAAAAATATTTAAAAACATTTTATACGTTTATTATTATTTTAAAATTCTTTTTTATTTTATTTTATAATTCGTTAAAATAATATTATATTAATTCGAATTCTTTTTATTTATATTTTAATAAATATAAATTTTAAAATAAAATTTTATAATTTGAAAAAATTTAAAAAAATTTGTAAATTTTTTCAATAAATTTTACAAATAAATTATATTTATTTTTTGAAATAAATAAAAAATCAAACGATTTATTAAACTATTATCGATAAATAATTAATTTATATATTTTATAATATAAAATCAAATATTTTAAAATTTAAATTTTTTTATACGAATAATTAAATTTCGCGTTATTATATTTGAATTTAATATAATATTACGTGAAATTTTCGTATAAAAATTATAATACGAAATAATAATATAAAATTAATTTAAAATTTTTTTTTTAAATAATTTATTAATAATATAAATTGTATTTCATTTTTTATATTATATAAAAAATTTAAAATTATATTTTTTTTATTATAATATTTTTATTTGATTTAAAAAAAAATTATATTATTATTCGAATATTAAATATTATTAATTTTAACGTTAATTTAACGTTTTATTATAGTTTTATAATATTTTAATATATTAATTTATTTGTAATTTTTTTTTTAATTTTAATATATTTTAAAAATTATTTAATTTTAACGTTATACGTAAATATAATTTTTTAATAATTCAAAAAAATTTATTAAAATAAATTTATAATATTCTTTTAAAAATAATAAATAATCAAAATATTATCAATATATAATTAAAATCGCTTGTAATTGATTTCTAAAAATAATTTAATCGCGTATAAAAATATTTTTTAAATTTTTTATTAATATTTTTTAAAAATATTATTTATTAAAATAATTTTTTTATTAATAAATTAAAAAAATTTATTTTCAAAATCAAATTTAATAATAATTATATTTAATTTTTTAATATAATATAAATATTTATTTATAAAAATAATTTATTTAAATTAACGTTTTTTATTATTTATAAATTTTATTTTACTTTTTTTAATAATCGAATCGCAATTTTTTTATAGTATTTTACAAATGAAAATATAAAAAACTAAAAAATTAATTTAAAAAAACTAATTATTAAACACGAAAAAAAAAAACTAATAATTATATTTAAAATAATTATACAATTTTTAATTCAATTTTCGAATAATACGATAAATACTTTTTTTTAATAAAAAAAATATTATTAAATTTAAATCGAATAAATTGTATTTGTTTTATTTAATTATAATTAATAAAAATCATTTAATCAAAAATTCGTATTTTAATTACTATTTTTATTTACGAGTATATTAACGTATAAACGTTTTTTTATAATTAAAATTAATTGTAATTTTAAATAAAAAAAAATATAATTAAAAAACGTATAAATAAAAAATCAATAAAAAAATACAAAATCGTTAAAATTACGTATTATACGTATTATATAACGTTTTAAATTTAATATTAAAATATTTATATAAATAAAAAAATATTATAAAACGAATTAAAAACGATTTAAAAATTTAATTTAAATCGTTTTTTATAGAAATAAAACGTTAAACGTTTTTTGTACGTTTATTGTAAAAATAGTAATTTATTTGTTTTAAAATAACGCGTTTTTTAAATTATAAATTAATAAAATAATCAAATTTATTACTAATTTTTTAAGAAAATTTTTATCGTATTACGAATTAAAAAAAATCGTTAAAAAAATCGTTTAAATTATCGAAAGTAATTATACGATAAATTACTTAAGTACGTGCAAAATCAATTAATTTATTTAAACGTATATATATAAAAAGCTCTTTTTTCGAAAGAATTTTAAATAGTAATAAAAATATTTTAAATTTATTTACTTTTTTTTATGTAAAATAATCGTTTAATAAATTATAAGTTCGAAAAATTCCATAGAATTAAATCTTATTAAATACTTTTTATTAAACGAATTTCACGATTAATTATTTATTGAATTTTTTAAAATTAAAATATTTAAACTAAAAACTAAAAATATTAAATTTTACGTTTCAATTTTTAATTCTTTTAAAGTCTCTTTAAAAATTACTTTTTAAAACTACAAAAATTCTAATGAATTAAAACGTAATTCTAATTCTAATTTTAATATAAAACATTTGAAAACGAGACAAAAAATCGACGAATTACATATTTAATTTTAATTATTTTTCAAAAAATAAATCTTTTGAAATTCTCGATCTAAAATTGATTCAAATAAAAATATAAATTAAAATACTCGATTTTTGATCTAAAGAAAAAACTCGTTTATTACGTCTAATAATACTCGAAATAAAAAGAAAAAATACGAAATTTTTTTACGTTTCGAAAATTGTTTAAAATAATTTGAACGATTTTTAATTTTCGATTTTTGTATTAAAATTAACGATCGAATATCGAATTCTTTAAATCGTACGCATTAATATTTCGTTTAAATACTATCGCGATATATCGAACTCGAAAATTTAATATTATCAAATTTTAATCGAATAATAATAATATTTTTTAAATATTTAATTATTAAACTTTTTATTTCATTAATTTTTTCAAATTTTACATTATTAAACATAAAATAAATCTCGACAAATAAATTAAAGTTTTAAGAATTTTAAATTACTTTAAAGTGAGCGTTTTTTATAAACGCTTTATTCGTTTTTTTAAAGAATATTAAAACTCGAAAAATTAATCGTTTTATTAATAATATTTTTTTATTTTTTAAAGTAAATTTATTTTATTATTATATACAAACTCTAATTAATATTCTAATTATTTTTTTTTTGATTTTATTTCGAATTGCAATTTTAATTTTAATTATTTTATATTTGAATTTTTATTTAATTTAAAAAAAAATTTTATAAACGATTCGAAAATATTTTTTTTATAATTTTTTTCGTTTTTATTACTATTTAAACTACGAGCAAAAACTTTATTTTTTAATAAAAACAATTTTAAAATACACGAATTTTATTGAAAATACATTAAAACTACTATTGAAATCCGTATAAACATTTATAACTTTTTACACGACGAAATTTAATCAAATAATATTATATAATAATTATGAATTTAAATTTTTTTGCTTTTTTCGTTTTTATTATCGTATTAAATTTTAATAAATCTAATTAAATCGATTAACGCCGAAAAATCGATAATACTTTTATTAATAAATATTATTTTGATCGAAAAATTATTAATAATATAATTACAAAATTAATCGTAATCGAAAAAAAAAAATATATATTATTTTAAAAACGTTTAAACAAATAAAAAAAAATTATAAATTTAAAACAAAAATATAATTAATAGTAAATTTAATATTATTATATTGCAATTTGCAAAAAAAAAAAAAAAATCATAATTAATAATTTTTAAAAAAACGATATTAAATTTTTATTAATGAAATTAAATAATCGATTTCGATTTCAAAATATAATAATATTTTATTATTTTCAAAGTAATTTTTTTAATATGTATTTCGATAATATTAAAAATATTATTAAATATAACAATTTTTTTATTCGATTAAATAATAATTTTTTTTTTAAAATTTTTTTTTTTTTTTTTTACTTTGAATAATAATTTTTTATTTTTACAATTTTTTTT
>MU119884.1:0-14496 GCA_014904845.1 Acephala macrosclerotiorum | reverse complement strand
TTTATTTTAATATTAATTATTTCAAATAATTTAATATATAATTTTTATAAATTAATATTTTTTTACAATTTTATAATTTTATAATCAAATTATTTAATTTCGAATAATATAATCAAAAGAAAAAAATTTTATTAATTGATTTTTAATTTTCGATTTTTAATAATTTAAATTTTTTTTTAATAATAATAAAAAACAAAATATACAAATTATTAATATACTCGAAAACAAATTACAAAATATTAAAATTTTAATTTAATATTAATAATTTAATTTTGTTTTTTTTTTTTTAAAAAAAGTATTTATTTATTTATATAATTAAATAAAGTAAACGTAAAATTAAAAAATAAATATTAATATAATTATTATTAAAAATAATAGAAATTATAATTCGAATTATTTAATTGATCGTTTAAACGATTATATGATTAAATTGATACTAGTAATTTTTTTTTTTGAGAAAAAACGCTTTTTTCAATTCGTAAATTAAATACAAAAAAAAATACTATTGCGATTATTAATACATTGTTTTATTACTAAATACTAAAAAGAAATTTAATCGTAAATTAATTGTTATTACGTATTATAATATTTGATTAATTAAATTAAATTTAAAAAAAAAATTTAAATTCGATATTTATAATTTTTAAATCAATTAAAAATTTTGTTTTTGAAAATATTAAAAATATCGAAAAATATTAAAAATACTAAAATAATAATTATATGTTTTTTTTTAAGTATTATTTTTTTTAATAATTATTTTTTTTACTATTTTTATTTTTATCGATTGATTTTTAAATTTCGAAACATTGTATTTATTTTTGTATTTTGATATTAAAACGATTAATATTAACGAGTAATTTAAATGTTTTATTAATATTGAATTTAATTATAATATTAATTAAATTATTATTTTTAATAATTTATTGAATTTTCGAGAGTTTTTTACGTTTATACGATTGTTTAATAATTATAATATCAATTATAAAACGTTTTTTTTTTAGTAATATCGAATTTAATTATATACTTATAAAAAAAGAAAAAATCGATACAAATAATTACGAGAATTGAATTCAATTCGAATCGTTTTATAATAAAATCAAAAATAATAAAAATCGAGATTTTTATATCGATTCTTATTATTATTATATATAATTTAAAAATTAAAATAATACAAATAATTCTTTTGTATTTTATTGAACTTTAATAAAATAAATTACTTCGCAAATCGAATTGTTTATTACTATAAATCTTATTATTAAAAACAATAATATATTCGATTTACAAATTGAGATTTTTATTTATAATAAAAGAATTATTTATAAAAACGAAAAATTTTATTAAATGTAAATTCAAACAAAAAAATTGAAATTTACAATCGAAATTGTTTATTTATTATTATAATCGTTTATTTAACGTTATAATTTGTTTTTTTCGAGATATTAATATTGAAATATCGTCGATATATTGTACGTAATTTTCGATTAATAAATAGAATTGATATATATTTTTTAAATACATTATTTGAAATATATTTATTTATAGAAATTTAATTTCGAATTAATTAAATTTAAACGCTTATTTTGTTTTTTTTTACAAAAATACAATTTTATTTTCAATTTTATTTATTGTTAATTTGTATTTATTAAATAATAATAAAATATTCAACGTAAAAAACTCTATAAATTTAATTAATAATTTGATTTTTTGTAATTCAAAGTTTTTTAATTTTATAAAAATTTGATTTTTTAAAATAAACGTATTATCGATTTATATATCGATTATTTCGAATAAAATATAATTATTTTTCGTAATAAATAAACAAAAATCGAAAATTGAAAATTTTATTAAAAGTTTATTCTTATAATAAATATTATACGTTTTATACTAATGTATTTTCACTTTTAAAACTTCGTAAAAAAGTTTAATTACTTTAAAAACGACGTTCGATAAAAATTTATTTATTATTTTTTTTGAAAATTTAATAAAAATAATATATATTAATAAAATTATTAATTATACGTATATTTAAATAATATTTTTCAAATAAAAATTGATTTTTTTAAATTTAAAAAATAAAATTAAAACGATAATAATTTATTGATTAATATTGTTTTTTTGTTTTTATTATTGAATATTTAAATTACAAAATGAGATTTCTCGTATAAAATTACTATTTTTATACTTTTGATCTCGTTTATTAGTTTTAAATCGAAAATTTATTAATTGTCAATTTTTTTCGAATTATTAAAAATCAATTTAAAAATTCTTTTTCTACGAAAAATTGTAAACAAATTACTTAAAATAATAATAATTTTTTTTGCGCGAAAATTTATAAATAATTGTTTATTTTTAGTTTTTTTTCGATTAAATAAACTTTGAAATTTTTTATATTTATACAAATTATTATATAAATATATTTATCGAAATTAAAAACGTAAAAAAAAATTTTATTGTAATTCGAAATAAATGTAAATTTTTTTTTAAAATATACGAAATTTTTTTGATCGAACGAAATAAATCAAATATATTTTTTTTTATTTTTAAATTTTTTTCAAAAAAGTCTAATTTTAAATTTAAATTCTCTAATAAATTTTTTTTTAATAAATGATTTTTTGATTGTTTTTTAAATTGTTTAAAATTTTAATAAAATAATTTTATTATAATATTATAAAAAATTTTTAATTTATTTAATAATTATAATTAATATATTTTTTTACTATTAAAAATATATATAATTTTATAAATTATTTTTTATTCGTAAAACGTTATTAATTTAATAAATAATATAATATTTTTAAATTATATTTATTATATTTTTTATCGTTTTAATTCTAATAACAATTAATATTATAAACGCGTTTTATTGTAATATTCGAAAATAAATATCGAAAATAAAAAATATAAAAATAATATTATTCGATTTTATTATATTATTAATTGTTTTAATCGTTATTTGAAATCGTTTTTTTTTTGTAAATTGAAAAGTTTTTAAAATAATATATTATATACACGTTTTAACAAAACGTAATATTTTTTTATTAAATTAATCGAATTATAAATTTTTATCGATATAATTTTTAAATCGATATTTATATTTTTAATATTATTACGAAAATTTTTAAAATTGAAATTCGTTTCGAAATTATAAATAATAAATACTAATAATCTAAAATAAACATCGATTTAATACGTTTAAAAAATGTTTTATATTTTTTTTATCGATATATTTACAAAAAATTTTACAATTTAAAATATTAATTTTTTATCGATTTATAATACGTTTAAATAAACGAAATAATTAAAATTATAATCGTTATACAATATAAATTTAAAACGATTAAAAAATTTATTATTTATTTAATATTACTAATAAAATCTTGTTATTTTTTTAATTTTTTCGAAATTCGTAAAATATTTTTTACATTTTAATATTTATACGCATTTAACGATTAATAAATATTCGAAATATTTATATAATTATTTAAATTTTGTTTTAATTAAATAATAAATAATAAAATCAATTTTTATTTTAAGATTTTTATAATTATTATAAATTAAATTTTCGAATAAATTAAATAATATTTAAAAATACTCAAATATTTTAATAATAAATATACGTCGTTTATTTTAAATAAATATATTATTAAAATTATCGAATTTAATTCGTAATTTATTTATATTTTAAAAATATAATAAAAAAAGTACATTTATTGAAATTACGTAAAATATAATACGTTTAATTAATATATTAATATCGATAATTTTAAAAAATAAAATTCTATTAATTTTAAATTCGTTTAATTTAACGTTTTAAATTTATTAAAAAATTAAATATTAATTTTTATCGATAATCGATTATTAAACGATACTAATATCGATTATAATATTTATAAAAACGTTTAATACGTAACGATTCGTTAAATACGTTTTTATATTAATAAATATTAAAAATAATTTCGATTGTATTATAATATTTAATATCGTATAACAAATTGATTAATAATCGAATAATTCAATGATTTTAAATTTATTAATCGTATTGTAAAATGTTATAAAATAATTAATCGATCACATAATATCGCTTTTATGTAAAAATTTTTTTTTAATAAATTTAACGACGAATTGTTTGTATTTTTTAATAATATTAAAATTTAATTTTTTGAATTTAATTATAAATTGAATTATTTTGTTTTTATTAAACGATTTCGATTTTTTAAAATTATTATATATTTTTTTTCTTTTTTTTAACGTATAATAAGTATTTTAATAATTCGAGTTTTTATAAACGAAATATTTTTTTTTGTTTTAATATATTATTAATTTTTTGTAATTAATTCGATTATTATATTAAATGTTTTTATTATAATATTTATAGTTTACCAAATATAATTCGATCGTATTTCGATAAATTTTTCTTTTTTCGATTATAAAAATTTTAAAATCTATTTTTATTTTCACTTGAAATAAAATCGCATTATAAACGTTTTTATATATTATTTAAAAATTCGATAAAAATCGAAAAAACGTTTAATAATATTTTAATATATTTCGATAAACGTAATAAAATTTGTTTCGTATAATAGTTTTTATTCGTATATTCGAATGTAAATTAAATTGTTTTTAGATCAATTTTTAAAATAATATTTCAAAATATTTAAAAATTGTTTTATTTGAATTTTGTATTTAAATTAATACAAATATAATCGTATTTTATTAATTGAGTATTTTATTTTAACGTTTTTCGATTTTAATATTCAATTTTATAATTTTAATTATTTTATCGAAAAATAAACTTTTTTTAGTAAATTTTTAATAATAGAATTTATTAGTTTTATTGATAAATATAATCGAGAATATATTATAATAATTTTCGAGTTTAATATTTATTTTCGAATATAAATCTTTAAATACTCGTATAAATATATTTAATAAATTTTTTTTTTATAGTATTTAAATTTATTATTATAAATTTTTATAAAAATAATTAATTTTTTATCGAAATTAAATATTATTTAATTTTTACGATCGAAATTATATATTAATTAATTAAAATTTTTTACTAATTTTTCAGTTTTTAATAATAATAAAAACGATAAATTTCGTTTTAAGTTTTCGTTTTTTAATAATAAATTTAATAATAATATTTTATTGTATTTTTAAAATTGTTTTTAAAGTATTATACGTTCGAGTAATATCGTTTATTTTATAAAAAATTTTGTAGTAAGTTTTAGTAATTAAAAAAAGAAATTCGAAAATATTAATACTATTTTTTTAATTTTTTTAATAAAAATAATAAAAAATACTAATTTTTAAATTTATTTTATTTTTAAATTTATTATATTTTTCTATAAATTAAAATTTTTTATTAAATTTATTTTTACAATTTTTTTATACGATTATTTTAATTATTTCTTTTTATTTGTAATATTTATTAATATTTTTAAAATTTTAATAAATTGTTTTTTCGATATTTATATTTCGTTTATTTATAAAATTTTATATAATTTTTTTTTTTCGTGTTTTTATTTATTTTTTTTTTAAATATTTTTTTTATTTATTTTAAAAAAAAAATTTATATTTTATTTATAATTTATAGTTTCAATTATTTCTCACTTTAAAACTTTATATTTATTTCAATATATATTATATTAAATCGAAAAATATAAAAAATAATAAAAAAAATTTCTTTAATTAAAATTATATTTTAAAAAAATATAATCGTATTTTCGAAAAATATTTTATCGAATCGTATTATACTCGATAAATATATTAATTCGACGAATTTTCGTATTAAACTCGTAAATAGTATTTTTAGTATTATTTAATAAATTACAATAAAATATTTATTATTAATATACGATAAAACGTAAAATAAAAAATTAATGAATTTTAAATCGAAAAAAATAAAATAAACGTAAAATCGTAATATTTTTTGAAAATTTAATAGTTTTTTTTAATACAAATAAAAAAAAAAAAATTTTACGTTTAATTAAATTAATAAATTGCATATAATTTGAGTTTTTTTATTCGATTAATTTTATTTAATTATTATTTTTTCGTAAATAATTTTACTATTTTGTAATCGAATGAATTCAATTATTAATTAATATTAATATATTCGAAAACAAATTACAAAATATTAAAATTTTAATTTAATATTAATAATTTAATTTTGTTTATTTTTTTTTCAGAGAAAATATTTATTTATTTATATAATTAAATAAAATAAACGTAAAATTAAAAAATAAATATTAAAATAATTATTATCAAAGACAATAAAAATTATAATTCGAATTATTTAATCGATTATTTAAATAATCATATGATTAAATCAATACAAATCGCATATAAATAATTTTTAATAAAATTTATTAAAACAATTTATTTTTCGACGTTATTTTATCAATATAAAAAAATAATAAAATATAAAATAAAAAAGTTTAATTGTAGATTAATTCGTTTTAATTAATAAATTAAATTTATTTGAAATAATTTGTAATTCGTAAATTAATTAATTAATTAATTAAAATAAAAATAAAAAAATTTATTAATTAATTTATAATAAATAAAAACTTTTTATATATTAAAAAACACGTAATTAATATTGCTTTTGAAATTAATTATTTACAAGGATTTTTAAAAAGAAAATATATAGTTTTATTATATTATATTTAAAATTTCGTAAATAATAAAATTTTTAATATATATAACAATTGAATTTATTAATACGAAAATAAAAATTTTATATCGACGTTTTAAAATATTTATTTCTAATAAAAAAAATTTAATAATTAACGTTTTTTTAATTTTACTTTGTTTTTTTACGTAAATAAAAAATTGTTTATCGATATTTTTAATATATTTGAAATTATAATCGATTTTTCGTTCAATATTAAAAACGCGATAAAATAAATTGAAAATAATAAAAATTTATTTTTTATTTAATTAATAAATTTTTAAAATTAATTTTTAAAAATATTTTATTATAAATATCAAAAAATACTTTAATTTTATATTAAAGAAATTCTTTTGATTAATAAATATAATTTTAACGTATAATTTAAAAATGTTTTTTACGTTTAATAAAAATTAATTATTATTAAATAAAAATTCGAATTTAAAATTTTTTATTATTTTGAAAATTATTATCGTTTAAAACAAAAAACGTTTAAATTTTTATTTTATTATAATATTCAAATTAAAATTTCTATTTAATTATATAAATATAATTTTAAAACTCGTCGATTTTATTACGTAATAAAAAAATACTAGAAATTAAATTTAAAATATTTAAATTCGAATTATTTTTTTTTTAAAAATAAATTACATTATTATTAAACGTTTAAAGTATTTTAAAAACTATATTACAAAAATTGAAATATAAATTCGAAAAAGTCGTATTTAGTATTTTTAAAAAAAAATCGTGATTATTTATCGAAAATTTAATAATATTATTTAAAATTGTAATTTTTTTCTATTGATCAATTTTAAAATTGTATATCGCGCGATTTTTATTAGTTTTTTTTTTTAAATTTACGTATAAATATCGAAAGTTTTTAATTAAAATTTAAATATATACTAAAAAAATTAATAATATTTGATTTTAAATATTAAAATTAGTATTTTTAAATTTTAAATATTTAATAACGTTTGAAATATATCGAATAAAAAAATTTTAAAATTGATTTCAAAAAATAAAAAATTTTAAAAAATATTCATATATATCGTTTTTTATTTTTATAGTATTTACAACGAATTTTCAATTCTTTTGATTTTTAGTATCGAATAAAAAACTATAAATTGCGAAAATATACAATTCGTTATTTATAGTTTTATTAGTAAATTTGAATATATATTATTATTTTTACGTTTAAACGTTAAAATAATTTGAATCGAAAAAAATAAAATTCTTTAAATTAATTCGTTTTATTATATTAATTTTAATTTAATAAAAATATTTGTATAAAAAGAAATTTTATAATTTTAATTTTTTGTATTTATAATAATTATATATATTAATTTTATTAATTTTCGTATTAAATAATATAAATTTTTGAATTACGTTATTTATTAAAAAAAAATTTAATCTATAGATTTTACTATATTTATTAAATCGTTTATAGTAATAAAAAATCTTATAATAATATTTTTAATATATATTTGAATTTAATAAAACTATAAAAATCGAAATTTTATATTAAATATATAAAATGTAAATTATTATAAAAAGTAATTATATATTATAATAATTTCGATTTTTTTTTCGTTAAAATCTATTGTAGATTTTTATTATAAAATTACTCGTTTGAATATTTTTTATTTGTAAATTTTTTAAATTAAAAAAAATTGATTACAATAATTAATTTTTTAATAATTGCTTTAAATATAATAATTGTAAAAATTAAATAATATATTTTAATATTGTTTTTAATAAAATAATTTAATATATAATATATTTGAATTAGTATTTTATTAATTTTTTTAATAGAAAAAAACGCGATATTATAATTTGATTATAAATAAATCGAAATAATATAATTATATTTATTAATATAATTATTATTTCGAGACAATATTATAATATTAGTTTTTATATTGTAATAAATATTATTATTATTTAATTATTTAAATTTTTTAAATAAAATATACTTAAGAAAAATAAAATCAATAATTGGAATCAAATATTTTAAATAATAAAATTTGCATTTTTTTAAATCGTATTTCGTACAAATATCAATACAAATATACATTTGAATCTAGTAATAAAAATAATTAAATTTTTATATAATTTATTTTATGAAAATATTATTTATATCGTTTTTATTATTTTAAAAAATATTTTTAAATAAATATTAATATAATTTAATATCGTTTTTATTTATAATTTCGAAAATTATTAAAATTATATAATTAATTATTTTTTTGTAAAATATTTTAAATGCGAAAATATATTTAAATAAAATTTTAAAATTTGAATTATTAATAATCTATATAAAATCGTATAAATAAAATATATTTCGATTATTGATTTTTACAATATTGAAATAATTAATAATATTTTTTAAAATATTTATTTTTTTAAAATTAATACGTAGAAATTAAAAAAAAAAAAAATCGTATAATAATATTAAAATATTATATTATAATAATTAAATTGTTTTTTGCGAACGTTAATTAAATCGTATTACGTTGAGATTTTATAATATACGAAAAAAAAATTATTTTAATAATACGAAAAATAATAAAATTTTTAATATTATTAAAATTTAACGTAAATCAAAATACAAATATATTGAATCGAATAATGTAATCTATAAAAATATATCGTTGAATTAATTTCTTTTTAAAAAATTTCGAATTATACGATGAAATTAATCTGATATTAAATAATAATTTTCGTATACGTAAATCGTTATACGATTTTTTATTAATTATATTAAACGCAATTAAACGTAGATCGATATTATTTATAGTGTGGTGGGGCTATATACTCTCCCTTCAAAATCCTTGTAAATAGCTAGTTTCGAGGGCAGTACTGGTCACGTGTCTTCTAGTACATAAGGAGCTTTCGCTTACTATAGACTAATCAACAACCCTTTCTACTTCTACTCTGACTGATTGATTGATTGATTTACGGATTACGGATTACTTCGGATGAGTCTAGTCCACTGGCTAAGACGAACTGACCTACGGTTGGGCCTTTTTGCTTTGTGCTCCATTGCCCTTCTACATTGGTAAAGCGACGCCGGGAAGTGAGTTGTCCCAGTGGACCTCGCTGAGAACTGTTTATGTGCGATTTGTGTATTCTGTCCTTCATTGTTGTTAAGGGGAAACTCAAACTACTGGAAATCGGAGGCTGAAAGTCAGCTGACGAGGACCCCTTGTTTTGGTTGCACTGTCCGAGATTAAATGATTTGATTACGAGATTGCGAAATTGCAGAGAAGCATTGATTTATGAGGATTACGTATTGAATTGCTCGAGATGGCTGGCATTAAAGCGAATATAGGAAAGAAAAGGAGGAACTCGCGGCGATCACTCACGGCAATTGGCCCTATTCCCAGCGGAAATTGGAATATAAGGGAGAAAGCTTTGGTGCGAAGGAGAAAAGAGATTGTGGCGTTGAAAAGCGAAATTGCTTCATTGTTCTATGTCTTAGTTTTAACTCTTTTGGGAGTCGCAATTCGCGGATCGCTCGTGATCGCTTCCAAGTTGGAACAGTGGAGTTAGAATGAGTCTCGGATTTCAGAAAACAACACGGAAAGGACTGAGACAGGAGACTTCAACCGGGAGAAACCGGCTAAGAAAGTGCCTGTTTAGAGAATACATTTTATTAGGACGAACAGGCGAGCGAAGTTTCGGGCAAGGACTGGAACAAAAGGGATCCCACGAGAAGACGATATGAGTAGAAACCAATCCTCAAAACGAATCTCACTTGGAGACAGCAGCCCGAAAACTCGCACTCCTGGATCACCAAACCAATTCTCAGTTCAAAGACTAGGATCAGTAAGTCATTCGCGCCAAAGTTCACTCTCCCCGGCAGGAAACACTCTCACTCTAGCCACGCCATCGACCCCTTCTAGGAAATCTTCTACGGACAGCGAAGACAGTCCCTCAAAAATGCAAGACTCCGAGAAGTACGTGCTCGTACCAGGGCTACAAATGCCTCTCCTTGGAGCCCTTGGAGCACCTTGGTTCAAGGGAGACAATGTTACGGCTTTTCTGGAACAATACGACGACATGTGCGAAGACTACAGAGTTACCCCAGAAACCAAGAGGATACAGCTTTTGCGATATATCAGCTCGATTTACAAAAAGCAAATCCGGTCTATGCCAGAGTACAGCACCGAAAACTACTTGGAAAAAGAGCTTTACGACGCTCTAAAGAAGGAATTTCGCGAACACGACTGGGAGCACTATCGAGTGAGCATAGAGTTTCTGTATAGGATCATCGACCAATCCACGAGGGGTCTTTTGGCGATAAAGACGTACGTGGACTTGTTCGATCGGGTATTCAAGGAATTGATCAAACGGAACAAACTGGACAAACAACATCAGGGACGCGAGTTTATAAGGGGACTCCCGATGCATGTTAAAGAACGGATCTTTAGGGAAACCGACTACGAGTCGATAGAAATATCCACTCACAACTACGACAAGATGTACGAGAAAGCGGTTGCCGCATATAAGTATGAGGAGAAGAAGCGGCGATACAACGAAATTAACGACCCAAAATACTCGAAAGTTTGACAAGAACATTTGAATACCGTAGTGCAAAGAATGATTCCAAATGCAGCCAATGATTTGCTACTCCCTGTCCCACCCGAGCCACTCATGGAAGAGATTCAGCGAAGGATGTACGCAACCGCTGAGAAAACCCATGTCGAACCTCAATCTTCGGTCCCACGTACTACCCAGACCCAGAGAACTCGGCAAATATTCGTATCAAAACCCTCAATCCAAATGGACAATCTCGCCAAAGAACTGGAAAAGCTCTCTCTCTCCTCCGTGTCATTCAACGATCTGAAAACCGCTCTAGACGCCAACACTGCGGAGATGTCTCAAAAGCTGGACAGCGTTATAGCCTCCATAAACCAGAATCAGAACCAGTTTGCTCCTTCACGAGGATATGGACGAGGAGGGAGTTTTAGCCGAGGACGAGGGGGATACAGCAACATGGGAGGAGGCGGACATGGAGCTTCATATGGTTCAACGTCGGCTGGGCCCTCGCAAGGCATGCCGCCGACCGTTCAAGGGAATGCAGTAGAGGCCAACGCTGCATACAACGATCAGCAGGGCGAGCGATACTGCTTCGGGTGTTTCGGGCGAACAAAGAACGGAGAAGTCGATCCCTTCGTTGATCACTTTTTCGTGGACCGCTGCCCACTTATGGATGAGCTAGTCAACCGTGGGTGTTGCCATCGGGAGAACGGTCAATGGTGTTATGGTTCCTGGAGCCGTGACCGACCTTCGCGACCGTTTACGCTTAGGAACAATCGACGCTGGTATGATCAGATTATAGGACAGGTAGCTGGAGGACCCTTTGACTACGATCTCGACAAACGCCCTGGGAATGCACAGAGAATCCAGGAATCTGTTCAGCTTGCTGCTCAAGAAAGGAGTAAGGCTAGCGCCAACAGAGAAATCTTGAGAGGATCGGACCCATCGTTGTACACCTTCAACGGCAACAATGTCAACGTCCAAAGCCTTAGTGGAGCGACCATTGATGAGTTCTACGAAAAATTGCCGGTAAATACGGTAACGGCAAACACGGTAACGACGAGCAAGTCGAGGAGCAAAATTCAAAGCGCACGAGAAAACCTTCGGCGAAGAGCAAGAGCAGAAGAAAAGTACCCAAGGGCCGGATCGCAACGACAAACCTCACAAGGCGCTCAGAACGAAGAACGAGAGGAAATGGACGTGGATCAATCGGAAGATGAGACCTTGAGACAACAGTCCGGCGCTAGAAGTGATGACTCTGCTGACGAAGCCCCACCGCGAAGACTCCCTAAGAGTACAGTGTCGCTCCCAAGAATTCAAAAGGGAATGAAAATGATCACTGATGCCTTGAAAACACCGAACCCTGCTGCAGTGATTGCTAATCAATGGCGAAGAGACAACGCTCACTACTTGACTCTGATGGATGCTGGGGCCGCTGTGGCAAGAGAAATGCTAGGAGCCGTTGATCCTATGAAACAGCTTTCTCAGAGCCTCCACAGGATGTCTGAAGGGACGAGTCAGCCTGCTTCTGTCACTGGGAACCCTGTGATACTCGGAGCTAACCTCGTGGGGGCCGATTTCTCGTCACTGATTAAAAGAAGGCATATTGTCGTTGCTCCTAAGCTACACTTCAACCTGTCTGGACCAATTGGTTCGAGCGGAGAATGCGGAATGCTGGATACTGGGGCGGAGTGCTGCATTGCTCCCACGCACATAGCTCGAGACCTCGGCAGTGCCATTGCAAACGTCGAAGATTTCCAGCTGTCTACTGCTACTGGACAGAACTTCGGATTCGCCGGAGTAGCGGTCATGAAAGTAGAGATTGAGCACGGAGTCGGATGTGAGATCCCTTTCTTCCTTGTAGACAGTGCAAAGAAGATCCTTTTGGGACAACCATTCGTCGCTGCAATGAAGATGCAAATTGAATACAGAGATGATGGTTCGTGGGATGGCGTGTTTTGAGACCCCAAAGATCCCAGCTCTATTTGTACGGTTATGATTGTTCCTCTCTTGAAAATCTACTTGCGCCAAGCCACTAGAAACCGCCATGTCCGCATGTACCCTCGGGTCGAAGAGGCATCGGAGGAAGAATACAACGCGGGAAACTAAGTGCTGGTGCTGTTGGAGGACAGCACAGCGCTAGAGCTCGCGGACGGTCCTCACACCCTAACGAATTTCCTTCTATTCCTGATTCTTCACCAAACACTTTTAATATCACTTCATGCAGGACAAGCACGATTGAGGCAGGCGCTACTAGTTCAGAGAGAGACACAAATGAAACAACACAAGAAGCGAGATTATTCCTTTCGATTTTCTATGAGACGTTTCTTTCTTTTGACAGAGAGAAAGCAAACGAGATTTTGAATGAGGGGGTTTCCGACGAGGAAGCGAAAGAGTATCTTTCTGCAATGGCATTGCTGTTTCCAGACGTGGACGTCATGGGAGAATATCTGGAGAACGGTGCGGAGCGCCAGTCACTTTACCCCACTGAAGAAGAACGAAGTCGGAGGATTTTCGAGCATGGAAGCGAGGGAGAGATTCGAATGGAGAGAATAGCCTTGTCGCTGGACAATCCCAACCTGGGACCATTCAATATAGACGTCAACACGGCATATAAACCCAAGTCCAGAAAGGTACGATTTGTCGACTTAACCGACGGAACTGGGGAGGTTCCTGGAGGACGGAAGGACTGGTTCGAACGATCCAAGGCGCGAGAAACACCTCAAGAGCACACTGGGAAGTATGCAAGATACTTGCTGCCGCGGATTGTCTCGATACTAAAAGGATCACGGTTTACTTTTGAGCGACTAACATCTCTGCTTGTCGGGGACTGGCTATGGGAATCTGAAAGGGAAATGTTCGATGAAATGATGCTCAATCGTGAAGGGGCAATAGCATTTGACTGGAAAGAGGTCTCCAAGATCCATGAAGATGTCAGTCCGCCTGTTCGCATTAAGACAATTCAGTACACGGCGTGGCAAGAAAAGAGCTTCCACTGCCCCAAGGCCTTGTTCCCGGTTGTAGCAAAGATGCTTCAAGAACGACTCGATCGCGGAGTGCTCGAAAAGAGCGATGGCCCTTATCGGAACCCATGGTTTCTGGTCGCGAAGAAGGCCGCTGGGACTTACCGATTGATCAACGCGGCCATGAAGATGAACTCGGTTACCTTGAGAGACGCCAATATACCCCCTTCCGTGGATGAATTTTCTGAGGAGTTTGCCGGATGCTTTTGCGCTTCCTTGATAGACTTCTTTTCTGGATACGATCAGCTCACGCTA
>MU119883.1:0-14517 GCA_014904845.1 Acephala macrosclerotiorum | reverse complement strand
TTATATTTCAATTTTTATTAAAAATAAAACTAATTATTGTAAATAATTATTACGAGTTTTTTTTTTTTTTATATTCGTTTTAATACTAATTATCTCGAGCAATTCAATACGTAATCCTTATAAATCAATACTTTTTTGCAATTTCGTAATCTTGTAATCAAATTATTTAATCTCGAATAATACAATTAAAATAAAAATTTTTATTAATTGATTTTCAGTTTTCGATTTTTAATAATTTAATTTTTTTTTTTAATAATAATAAAAAATAAAATATACAAATCGCATATAAACAATTTTGAATGAAATTTATTAAAATAATTCATTTTTTAATATCGTTTTATCAATATAGAAAAACAATAAAATATAAAATAAAAAAATTTAATCGTAAATCAATTCGTTTTAATCAATAAATTAAATTTATTCGAAGTAATTCGTAATTCGTAAATTAATTAATCAATTAATCAAAATAGAAATAGAAAAAGTTGTTGATTAGTTTATAGTAAGCGAAAACTCTTTATATACTAAAAAACACGTAATTAGTACTACTCTCGAAATTAATTATTTACAAGGATTTTTAAAGAGAAAATATATAATTTTATTACAATATTATTATTAATAATCGTTTATTAAAATTTTTAAATATATTATTAACGTTAAATAAATAAATAAAAATTTTTTTTTAAAAAAATAATACAATTTAAATAATTTTATTATTTTATTTATTCGATTTATATCGCGAAAAATAATAATTAACGAGTTTAATATTAATTTATATGAAAAAAATTTTCGATTAATTTTTTCATATTAATAATAATATTAATTATAATATAATTGTATTATATTAACAAATTTCAATTTAATAATAATAAATTTAATTTCGTTAAATATAATTAAATCGATTAAAAGATTATTATCGAATTTGTTAAATTAATTCAAATTAAAATAATAAATTTTACGTTTGAAACATCTAAAAAATCTAAAAACGTTTAAAGCGTTTAAAGTCGTTTAAAGCGTTTAAAACGTTTAAATTAATTAAAATATATAAATTTAAAATATTAATTTTTTAAATGAAAAATATTAAAACTCTCGATTATATATATATATTCTCGATATTGTAATCAATTATTAAATATTTTTATTTTATTTTATTTTACTTTATTCGATTATATACGTAAAATATATTGTACGTTAATTGTTTTATCAAATTTAAACGTTTGAAAATAATACGATTTAAAGTATTTTTAAATTAATAAATAGAAATTTCATAAAATAAAACGTATAATAAAAGTTTTTAAAATTAAAAATATTAAAAAAAATTAAAATTTTCATCGAATTAATATTTAAAATTATATTAATATATTTTAATAAAAAATATTAAAAATTTTATTTTAAATTTTATAGTAATATATTTTAATACGCGTATAATAAAATTAATTAAAATTTTTAAAATAAAATTTTAAATAATTTAATTTTAAATTTATTAAATATTTTAATTTTAATATATTTAAAATATTTAAAGCGTTTAAAATATTTAAAACTCGTTTAAAAAACTTAAAACGTATTTAAAACGTTTAAAAAAATAAATTATTATTTGATTAATTTAATTAAACGATTTTAATTTAAATTTAAATTAATCGCAATTTGATAAATTTAATAAACGATATTTTAAATTGAAATTAATTTAATAAAAAATAATACGTCGATTCGATTATTATTTAATTTTCGATTAAATTAAAATTTATCGACATATTTTTATAGTAATTTAATTTTTATAATTTATAAAATTTAAATTATAATTTTAATATTTTTTTATAAAAATAAAAAATTTCAAATAATATTATTAATAAAAATAATTATTTGTTCGATTATAATTAATATAATTAATAAAATTATTATTAGTATAAATTTTGTAATTTTAATATTAAATTTTTTTCGAAAAACGAAAATTTTTAATTTAAAAAAATCGATTTTCGATTTCAATCGTAATAAAAATTCGTTTATTTTTTTTTAAATATTAAAATTTAATTATTTTCAAATGCGAATAATACGTTTTTTTTTATAAAATTTTTTTTTTTTTTTAATATAACGAATTAAAATAATTTATAAATTTTAATATTAATTATTAAATTTATTAAAAAAAAAATTATTATATTTATAAAAATAATAAATTTTAAATTTAAAAATATTATAATAAAATATTAATTTTAAATTTAAAAAAATATAAAATTTATATTATTAATTTTAATATAAAAAATATTCGAAATATATTTAATAAAATTTTTTATTATATTATAAATTATTTTTTAATATTTAAATTATTTATATAATTTTAATTTTTTATTCGTATATATAAAATTAATTATTAAAAATAATCGACGTAATATAATTTATAAATATTTTTTTTATTTTAATAATCGCATATTAAAAAAAAATTTATTTAAAAATTTTTTAAATTTTTTCAAAAAACGATTATTAAAATTAATAAATATTTTTATTTTTTAAAAACGCGTATAATTTGTATTAAAAATATTGGATAACGAATATAATAATATAAAAAATTTTATTTTAAAATTTATACGTTATATAAAAGTTTTAAATAATTAAAATATAATTATTAATAATAAAAATAATATTTTATGAATTTATATAAACTCGAAAAAATCTTTATAAAAAAATATATAAAAATAATTCGAATTCGAATCAATTTACGAATAATTAATTAAATAATAAATAAATTTTTTTTAATTATAAAAATTATTCGATTTTTTAAATTATTTAAAACTTTTAAAACTATTTTTTTAATAATATTTTTATTAATTTATTTATAATTTATTATAATATATAAATATATTTTATTTTTATTTTTTTAATAATTTTCTTATAAATAAAATAATATTATATATCGATATATTTTATTTAAACGTAAAATTAAAAAAAAATTTATAAATATAATAACGTTTTAATTATTTTCGTAAATAATAATAATATTAATATTTAAATAATCGCAATTAATTTATTTAAAAAAAAATTAAAATTAAATTGTTTTTTTAATTATATTTATTTAATATATTCGATTTTATATAATAAAAATAAAATCGTAAATTAACGTTTTACGAATTAATAAATAATTATCGATTTTATATTAAATATATAATCGAATATCGATCGTTTAATATTACGATTATTAATTTAATTAAAATTAATATAATTTTCAAATAATTAAATCGATTTTCGAAAAATTAAATTTATATTAAATATGTTTTAAATTTATCGAAATATTTTTTTTATTATTTTTATATATATTTCGATCGAATTCGAAATAAATCGATTAACGATTAAAACGATATAAATAAAATCGAATCGCGTATTAAATATAACGTATATAAAAAAATCGATAATAAATTAATATATTTATCGAAAAAAATAATAATATTTAATAGTTTTTTTCGATTAAAATTAATTAAATCGTTAATTTTATCGAAGTATTAATAATCGAATAAATCGATATATTATTATTTTTAAAAAAAATTTAAAAAAAAATTATTTATTAAAAACGAAAAAAATAATAAAAACGATTTTAAATAATTTTTATATTTAAAAAAAAAAATATAAATTCAAATTAAATATATAAAAATAAAAATTAAACGATTTTTTAATCATATTAATATTTTTTTATAAATTATTAATAATAATAAAAATCGTCGATATAAATAATAATAATAATATTTTTTTATAAAAAAATATTATTTTTATATTTATTTAATGAATTTTTTAATTATAAATAATAATAAAAATAAAAATATTTTTATAGTTTATTAATTTTATTATTAAAATAAAAGTTTTATAACGTTATATTTAATTCGAAATATTTATTTTCTCGTAAATAATTTATAATCGTTCAAATATTTTATTTTTATTTACATTATATTTTTTATTAAAAATATATATATATTTTTTTTATATTTTTTATTTTTTATTATTTTTATTATAAATTATTTATAAATTATTTAAATATTCGAAATTTGAAAATTTTATTCGAATTCGTATAATTAAAAAATAATAATAAAAAATATTTATCGTAAAATACGAAATAAAACGAAAAAAAAAAAAATTAAATCGAAAAAATTAAAAAATTATTAAAAATATAAATAATTAAAAAAATTAATCGAACGATTTAATTTAATATTAAAATTTATTTTATTTTCGATAAATAAAATAAATATAATTTTTTGAAAATAAAAATATTATACATATTTTTATTATTTTTCGAATTCGTTTTTTATATTAAATAATATATAATATTCGTTTTCGAAATTTTTTTCAATTAAATTAAAAAAATTTAATTATAGAAAATAAAAAAAATTTAATAATATTAAAATAAATTTTTTTTTTTTTTATATATAAAAAAACTTTGTTTTTTATATATATTAATAATAAATATTTATTTTTTAATTTTTTAATCAATTATAAATTCGAATTTTATATAAAATTATTTATTTATTTGAAAATTATTTATTTAAAAGAAATTTATTTTAATTTATCGAATTTTTAATTATTTTAATTCATTTTTTTAATTAATTTTATATAAAATTTAAATTAATTAAATTTAAAAATTTTTAAAAAATTTTAATAATTTAAATTATTTTAAATATTCGAAAATTATTTTTTAAAATAATTAGAAGTATATATTTTTTTATTATAATTCTATTTATAGTTTTTTTTTTATTTATTTTAAATTTCAATTTTATATTGTTTTTAATATTTTAAAATAATTTAAATAATTTTTTTATATTACGAATATAAATTTTTTCGATTTTCAAATAAATTTTTTTTTTTTAAATTTAAAATAAATCGTAAATACGTTTCGATTAAAATTATTTTAATTTTATTTATAAAAGAAATTTTTTTATTAATTAAATAATTTAATCGAATTTTAAATTAAAAAAATATTATTTTTATTTTAAAAAATTTTTTATTAAAAAAATATTATTATTTAAATTTCAAATAAAAAAAATTTTTTATTTATTTTTTATTAAATTTTTTTATTAATTGAAATTTTTTTTTAATTTTTAATAATAATATTCGATTATATTAATTAAAAAATTTTTACAAATATTATTATAATAATTAAATATATATTTTTTACGTATAATATAAAACGTTAAAAACAATTATAAACGAATTTTAATTTAAATTTAAAAAAATATTAAAAATTCGAACGAATTAAACGAATTAAATAAATTAAATAAAAATAAAAAAAATAAAAATAAAAATAAAATTAATAAAAGATTACGTTTGATATTCTTTAATTATATTTTTTATAAAAAAAAAATTTAATTTAAATAATTGTAATTTTAATACTATTTTATTTAATAAAATTTTAATTTATAATTTTATTAATATTATTAATAAAATTTATAATTTAATATTAAACTAGTTATTTGTAATTTTTATTTATTTATTAATCGAATTTTTTTATTTTTAAATTTCTTTTTTATAAAATTTATTATTATTAATAAAAAACGAATTTAATTAATTGTAAATCGATTTCAAATTTGTTTTCAAATTATTAAAAAAATTTTAATAATGTTTTTATTTCGTATTTATAATAAAATTTTTAAAAAAAATTTAATATTATATTTTATTTTTTAAATTAAAATTTTATTTATTAATATATATAATATATATTATTATATTTGATTTTAAATAATAATTAAAAAATTAAAATATTTATAAAAAAAAATTTATTTTTATTTTAATTTTCAAAAATAAAAAAAATTAATTCGATTTTTATTATAAAATCGACGAATTTTTTATTATAAATAATTTTAATTTTATTACATAATAATTATTTAAATTATATTTCATTATAAAATTTAAATTTAAAAATAATATAATTAATATAAAAAAACTCGTTTATAAAAAAAAATATAATAAATATTTTTTATTTAAAACGATTTATTAAAATAAAAAAATTAATTGATTTTATTATACGTTTTTATATTTTTATTTTAATTAAATATAAAAATATTATTAATTTTTTTAAATTAATAATAAATTAAAAACTTTTTATAAAATATTAATTTGTATATTCGTTTAATTAATTTTATGATTTTTTTTAAAAATTTGAATTTATATATAAAAATTTTATTTAAACGTTTAAAATTTTTATAATTAAATAAAATACGATAATTTAAAAAATAATTAATAAAAAATAATAATAAAATTCGTTTATTATTGATATTAAAATCGTTTTTATAATAAATAATTATTTATTAAACGTTTAAATTTTTATTTTAAAAAAAATTTTAATATTAAAAAAAAAAAATTGTAGTAAACGAAAATCGAATAAAATAAATTTTCTTTTTAAAAAAATAAAACTTTTAATCGTATTTATATTATATATTTTTTTTTTATATAATTTAATAATATAATTACGAGTATAATTTTTAATTTTCAATTTTTAATTATAAATAATAAATCGATTTTTATATTCGATTTTTTTTTATTTTATTTTTTTTTAATTTAATATAATTTTTTGGATTTTTATAAAAAATTTTAAAAACAATTAAATTCTTAATATTGATTATATTAATTATATTATTATAAATCGATTTTAATTTATTAATTTTCGATTTAATAATTTCAAATTATATAAAAATATAAAAAATTAAATTAAATTTAAAGAAATTAAAAACGTTTTAATTTCGATTTTAAATTCGAATAATAAATTAATAATATTTATTTTTATTAATATCAAATAATATTTATTTATAAAATTATATAATTTTATATGGATTTTTCAATTTTTTAAAAATAAAAAATTTCGTTTATAATTTTACGAAAATTCAATTTATAAATAATTAATAAATATAAAATTAATATTATTATACGAAATAATTTTTAATTTTTTAATCGAATTAAATAATTTTTTTCGTATCGTTTTATAATAATCGTTATTTTAATAATTAAAATTTCGATTAAATAAAATTTTCATTTATTTAAATTATTTGAAATTTATATAATTGTTTAAAATAAATTTATTTAATATAATTATATAAATTATTTTAACGTTTAAAAATTTAATAAATTTTCGATCGATTTTATAATAAAATTTAAAAATCAATTATATATTTATAATATATATATTATATAAAAAAGCAAATAAAAATTATATAATTATTTTATTAAATTAAAAAAATATTCGATAAAATTAATTTTTATTAAAAAATTTAATAATAATCGATTTTTTATTATTTTTATATATAATAAAATTAAATAATTATAAAATAATAATAATAAAATTAAATAATTATAAAATAATAATAATAAAAAATACGTAATTAATAAATTTTATAAATTTAAAAAAAAAAAATTCGATTAAAAATTTATCAAATAATATTTATTAAAAATAAATTATTTATTTAAACGATTTAATTAAATTATTTAAAAAAAAATTTAAAAAAAATTTATTTCGATTTTAATTTTTAATTAAAAACGATTAAATATATATATTATTTTTATTTTCGATTATATTATATTATAATTAATATATTATTATTCGAAATATAATATAATAAAATATTTAATTATAATTATATTAAATTTTTTAATTTTATTATTTATTATTATAATTTTAATAAAAATTAAAAAAATCGTAATAAAATTATTTAAAAAATTTTAATTAAATATTAATTTTTTTTTATATAAAATTTTAAAATTAAACGATTATATTATTTAAATAATTTCAATTAAAAAATTGAATATATTTTTTAAAATAAATTTATTTTAAAAAATAAATACGAATACGAATTTTAATAATTTTTTTTTCGATATTAAAATTCGTATTAAAATTCGTTATTTTATTTTATTTATTAATTTTAATATTTTTATTCGATTTAATTCGTAAAAAAAAACGATTAATAATAAAAAATTATTTTATTAATTATATAAAATCAATTATTTTATTATTATTTATTTTCGATTATTTAAAATCTAATTCGTTTAAATCAAATTATTTTTTTATTTTATAATATTTTTTTATTTTTTTAAAAAAATATTAATTATTTATTTAATAATATAAAATTAATAATTTTTCGTTTTTTAATTACGTTTTTAATTTGTAATTATTAAATTATTTTATTGTTTTTACGTAAATTATTAATTAAATTCTTAATATAAATTTTTTTTAATCGAATAATTTTTTATTAAAATTTTTTTAATTTTTTCAAATAATAAAATTTCATTTTTAATTTTTTCAAATAATAAAAAAAAATATATATTTAAAAATTAAAATTTAATTTAATATTGATAATAAAATCAATTTATTTAATTTTTATTTTTATTTTTAATAATTAAATTTATTTAATTTAATTAAAAAATTTTTAAAAATAAATATTATATATTATTTAATATAAAAAACAAATTCGAAAAATAATAAAAATATTTATAATATTTTTATTTTTAAAAAATTATATTTATTTCATTTATTGAAAATAAAATAAATTTTAATATTAAATCGAATTATTTAATTCTTTTTTTAATTATTCGTACTTTTAATAATTTTTCGATTTTTTTGATTTAGTTTTTTTATTATATTGAATTTATTATCGACGAGTATATTTTTTTTTTTTTCGTTTTATTTTACATTTTATAATAAATACTTTTTATTATCGTTTTTTGATTATACTAATTCGAATAAATTTTTTTAAATTTCGAATATTTAAATAAATTATAAATTGTTTACAATAATAATATATAAAATAAATATTTTTAATAAAAAATAAAATAAAAATAAAAATAAAATAATTAAATAATTGTAAATTATTTATAAAAAATATTTTTTTTAAATTAATTGTAATATTATAAAAAAAATTATAATATAAAATATAATAAATAATTCGCGATTTCAAATAATAATAAAAAATCGATTTTTATAAAATTTTAATTTCAATAATAAAATTAATAAATTATAAAATTATTTTTATTTTTATTATCGTTTATAATTAAAAAATTAATTAAATAAATATAAAAAAATTAATATTGAAATTTATATCGATTTATTTATTAAATATAGCGTTTTAAAAATTATTATTTTAATATTTGTATATAATAAAATTTTACGATATTAAAATTATAATAATTATTCTAATAATTTTAATAATTTTATTATTGAAATTTTAATTTCGAAATCTCGAAAACGATTTCATTTTTCGAGAACAATTTCAATTTTTAAATAAATACTATAAAAATACTTTTTTATTTTTTTATAAATTTTATATTTTTCAAAATTAATATTATTTAATATTTTAAATTACAATTATTAATTCAATTAATATGTATAATATACTAATATTATTTATAAAATATACTAATTTTATAATATTATAAAATAATTAATAATATTGTAATAATTATAAATATCGAAAAAAAAAAAAAATTAAATTTTTAATTTTATTAAAATTTAAAATACTAATTATATAAAATAATTATTTTTATTATTTTATAAAAATTGAAATTTTTAATTTATTTAAATATAATTAATTTTTACGTTTTCGTATTAAATAATATAAATTCTACGAGAATTAAAAAATAGAAAAATTATAATTAATTATATTAAATTTAATTTAATAAATAGTAAATTCAAAATACAATTTCTTTTTTTAATAATTATAATTAATATAATCATTTTAAATAAACGTTTTTCGATTAATTAAATATTTATATATTTATACAAAAAAATATTATTTAATCGATTTAATTAAATAATATCGAATATATTAAATTCGATAAAAATTTTTCAAGAAAATACAATTTAACGTTTTAACGTATTACGATAATAATTATTAATATTATTTATTTAATAAAATATAATTAATAATTGAAAATAAATTATTTACAATTTTTAAACTTTTTTAATATTAAAAATTAATTTATTTAAAATTAATTTAAATTCGAATAATTATTTTCAATTATTTTAAACTTTTTTTTAATAATAAAAATATATAAAAAAAAAACTTTAAATTAATATATAAAAAATAATATAATATTTTTTTAAATAATAAAAATAATTATTTTTAAAATATTATAATAAAAATAAAAAAAAATAATTTAAATTTGATTTTGAAAAATATTTTTTTTCCAATAAAATATATTTTTAATATTATAATTTTTCGTAAAAAATCGTAAAACTATAAAATAAAACTATTGTAATATAATAATATTATATTTAAATCAATATTTAAAAAGATTATTAAGAAATCAATTTTTCTAGTTTTAATTTTTTTTTTTTTTAATATTATTAATAGTTTTATTATTTATAAAAAATTAAACGTCGATTTTCAATTTTAAAATCGTAATTTAATACATATAAAAATATTTAATAATCGTATACAATTATTAATTAAAAGATTAATTCATATATTAAAATTTAATTAATATTAATAAATATTAATAAATACTTTATATAAATAATTTCAAATTCGAAACTATTTTTTACTAATAATTTTATATAATAGAAAAAGTTTATAAATATATAATTTAAATTTTATATTTATATTTAATTTATATTTGATTTATATTTCGATTTTAATATATTTATAATTATAAAAAAAAATCGTTAAAATAAATATTTTAAATAGAAAATAATTATCATTTAATTGTTTTATATTTTTATAATTTTATAAATAAAAAATAATACTATTAAATTATTAAAAAAAAACAATTTCTCGATTTTAAATTATTAAAATTTCGTTTTTAATAAAAACGCAAAAGTAAATACAATTTTAATAATAATAAAAAAATGAAAAAATAATAAAATTAAATACAATTTTAATAATAATAATAAAATAAAAAAATAGTAAAATTAAATATATTTATTATAAAAAATTAATTTTTTAATTTGAATTAATTATTTTCTAGTTTATTTAAAAATATTTCGAGTGTTATAATATTTATAAATAGTACGAAATAGTATTTCGAATTTAAAATTTATCTCGAAAAAAATATTAAATAATTTCAATATTTTATTAACGTATTTTCAAAGCATACAATTTATAATAATAAAACGAAAATAGTTTTTAATTATTATTAAAAACATTTTGTTTTATTTTTTAATAAAACGATTTTAAAAGTTTTTTTATTTAAATCGAAATAAAATACTATTGAAAAAAAAATATTCTTTAGAAATCAATTTTAAAATAAAAAATATATTATTTTTCTTTTTTTTAATAATATATTAAAAATTATTATTAATAAAAACTCGAACAATTTATTAAATATTTTCTCGAAAAAATAAAGTTTTTTTCGATATTTATATAATTTGTATTATATATAACTTTTTTTAAAAATTTAATTAATACGTTAAAATCGTTTTATAATATTTATAAAAATTTAAAATTGATTCAAAAAGCAATATAAAATTGTTATGATTAATACAAAATTAATAAGTAATAATATTGTAAAATTATTATAAAATTATTGTAAAATTATTAAAAATTTAAAATAATATTAAATATAATTTCAAATCGAAAAATAATATAAATAAAAATTTCAAATAAAATTCTTAGAAATTTCAAATAAAATATAAAATATTAAAATATTTAATATTTGAAATATAATTATATAATTTTATTGTAAATTTAAATATAATAAAATAATAAAAATAATAAAAATTATATTTCAATTATAAAAAATAAAACAATAAAATTAATAAAATAAAATTATTTTAAAAATTAAACGAGACTTTTAAAAAATAAAAATAAAAAATTATTAAAAAATTTTTTTTTTTAATTAATATATTATACAAATTAAAAAATCGTATTTTATTAATATTTGATTATAATACAATTTTATATATACGTTTAAACGTTTAATATTTTTTAAATATTACTATTATATAATTTTAATTTTATTATTTTAATTTTTTATTTCCGATTGAAATATTAAAAACTTTTTAAAAATTTGAAATAAATTAAAATTATTTATTTTAAATTCAATAAAAATAATATATATATATATTTTTTTAATTAATTGAATATTTTTAAAATTATAAATATAAAGTTTTTAATACATATATTAATTATTTTTAATAATTTAATCGAAATTTTATTTTTTTTCGATCGAAATTTAAATATTTATAAATATAAAAATACTTTTAATTATTTTAATATATAATAAAATAATATAATATAAATTTTTTTAATAAAAAATAATAATTAAATTTTTGAATTTAAATTTAATATATTTATTTTAAAATTAAAAACGTAATAAATTTAGAATAATAATTATTTATCGAGTATAATTAATAAAACTATATAAATTTAAATAATAAATTAAAAATTTAAATTATATATTAATATATAAAAAATAAATAAATAAATAAATAAATAGAAAATTTTATTAAAAATATTATTAATTAAAAAAATAAAAAATTTCTAAATATATAATAATATTTTTTAAAAACTTTAAAAGTAAAAATATTATTTTTAAAACATTTATATATTAAAAAAATTATATTTTAATATTTTAAATAAATTAAATTTAATAATCGAATAATAATAATATTTAAAATCGAGAAAATAAATAATAATATTAAAAAATTTAAATTTAAATTTTATTTTATTATATAATTTAATTTAAAAATACTCGATTTTTAATTTATAATAATTTTTATAATCTCGAGTTAATTATAATAACGCTTTTAAATTTTAATATTAAATTTCAAATTATTACATTGTTTTTTTAAATTATAAATATTTTTAATATTAAAATTAAAATTAATTTAAATTATATTTATAATAAAATTAAATATAAAAATATTTAAAAACAATTTTTTATATTTTACGATAATTAAAATATTTTTATTTAAAAATTGAAAACAAATTAATATTTTAATTATATTCGAAAATTAAAATTCGTAAAATTAAAAAATAATTAAAAAAATATTAATTTTTAGAATTTGTTTTTAAATTATTTTTTAATATATTTTTTAAATTTTAATTCGATTTATAAACAATTAATATAATATAATCAAATAATTTTTAAATTAAAAAAAAAGTATTATTAATTTATCGAGAAATAAAACGTAAAAATTTAATTAAAAAAATAAATAAAAATTTAATTTTTTTATTTTTATTTTTTTTAAAAATATAATCGAAATATATATTATTAATAATATTAACGATTTATTATTTCGAAAAATAATTAATTTTTTTCAAAATAAAATAAATTCATTTAAAATTATAAAAAAATTAAAAATATAATTAATAAAATCAAAATATTCGAAAATTTATTAAATTTTTAAGATTTTTTTTTTTTAAATTAATAAAAATAATTATATAATTTTTTTTTGATATTATAAACTCGTTTAATATAATAAATATTTTTAATAATACAAATGTAATTTAAAAAATATATATATATATTCGATTTTAAAATAAAAATATAAATTAAAAATAATTCGAATATATAATTTTTAAATATAAAAATATTAAATTTGAATAAAAAATATTAATAAAATAATTAAATTTTTTTATAAATTTTATTAAAAAAAAAAATTTTAAATTGAATTTTTTTTTTTTAAATAAATTTAATTATTTTTTTATTTTTTTATATTTAATTATAATTGATAATTTATTAAAATTTTAATATATTATAATTATTTCATATAATTAAAAATTCAAAAAATAATTTGTTTAAATTTTATTTATAAATTAATTAATTAAAAAATATATAAAAACTATAAAATTTAAATTTATATTATTTATTTTATTATTATATAATATATTATTTTTATTATAAAAGTTTTTATTTTTTATATAATAATTATTTAAAGTTTTAATAAATTTTTAACGTTTAAAAATAAAATTTTTTTATTGAAATTATTTAAATTATATTTAAAATAAATTATTTTAATATTTTTAATAAATTCAATAAAAAATAAAAAATAAAATTTTTTTTATTTAAATTTAAATTTTTTAAAAATTATTTTTATAATAAATTTAAAAGTATTTAAATAGAATTAAATATAATTAAATCGTATACGCGTTCGTAAAATTTTAATCGTATTAAAAATATAAAAATAGAAATAAAATTAATAAAATTTTTAAAATAAAATATTTTTAAAAAATAAAATAAATAAATTTTTTTTTTTTAATTTTTTTCAATTTTTTAAAAATTATAAAAATAATACATTTTCTAGTTTAAAATATATTATAAATTTTAAAAAAATTATTTATAAAAAAATTATTAAATTATATAAAAATTTTATTATAATTTAATTTTTTATAATAATCATTACATATTTTAATATATTTTTAATTTAAAGAAATTTATTTATTTTAATTAATAAAAAAATTATATAAAAATTTAAAAAAAATTTTTTTTTTTTTTAATTTTAAAATATATAATTAAATTAATAAATAATTTTAAAAAAATTCAATTAAAAATAATTAACGTAAAATTATAATCTCGTGAAATTTATTAATTTTTGAATTTTATATATATATTATTATTTTT
>MU119882.1:0-14524 GCA_014904845.1 Acephala macrosclerotiorum | reverse complement strand
AATAAATTTAATTAAATATTATAAAAAAAGAATTTTAAAAATTGAAATTGTACGTTTATAAAATAAAGATTTTTATCGATCGAAAATATATTAAAAATTTCAAAAATTTTAATTTTTTTATTTTATTTTTCGTAAATTTGATATTTATTAGTATTAATAATATTATTTACAAGAAATTTAAAAAAGTTTATAATAAATTTCAAATTTTTTAACGATAAATTTTTTTTCGATAATATTTAATTTAAAAAAATCGATATAATTTTCGATATAATTCGTTACGCGAAATTTTTAAATTATTTTATTGTTCGATATAAGATTTTTTAATAATTAAATTATTAGAATTCGTTTAATAATAAATATTTGTATATTTATTAATAATAAATATTTGTATATTTATTAATAAAAACAAATTATAATTTAAATTAAATTAATTTTTCGATATTTTGAAATAAAAAAAATAAAAAAAAATTTTAATAATAAGTTTTTTTTTAAATGCGAAATTGAGAAATTGATAATATTTATAAAGAATAATTAAAAGTATTTAATTATTTTTAACGATAAATTTGAGTTTAAAATTTATTTATTTTTTTTTTTTTTATTAAATTTTAAAAAAAAAAGAAAATAAATTGCAAAAAAATTTAATATTAATAGAAATATTGAAAAAATTATTAGATTTTTGAAAAAAAACGACGATAATTTAAAGAATTTCAAATTTTGAGTTTTTTGTTTAAAGTGAATTTTTTTTTTTTTTTTAGTTTTTTTTTTCGAGATTTGAAACGAGCTCGTTATATAAAAAAACGATTGTAGTAAAATTATATACTTTCTTTTCAAAAATCTTTGTAAATAACTAATTTCGAAAACAATACTAATTACGTAACTTTTAATATATAAAAAGCTTTTGTTTATTATAAATTAATTAATAATTTTTTTTATTTTTATTTTAATTGATTAATTGATTGATTTACGAATTACGAATTACTTCGAATAAATTTAATCTACTGGTTAAAACGAATTAATTTACGATTGAGTTTTTTTGTTTTGTATTTTATTATTTTTTTACAATATTTATTATTAGTAATAAATCAAAAACGAAATAAATAAATAGATTAAATAATTCATTAATTGATTGTAAATTCTAAATCTAATAAACGCACAAAAATTGAAAAATATAATTTCAATTTTAATATAAGCGATACTAGTTTTGATCTGGTCTAGTATCGCACGTGACTACTAAACTAATATTGTACTCACATTAATAGTTTTTTTTTTGTAACAAAAATTGATTTAATTTAATTATTTAAAAAATATTATTATTTTCTTTTTTTATCGTAATTCGTTAATACGTAAAATTCGTTAATATTTTAATATAAAAATTATATAATTAAACTTTAAAAATAATACTAATAAATTAATATTATTCTCAAAGTTTATCGAGAATTATAAACGTTAAAATTAAAATAATTTTTTTTTTTTTAATTTTATAAATCAAATAATTACAAAATTCGAAATATAATATAAAATTTTTTTTTTTTTTATTTTTTTTTTTATGAAATATTTTTTTTTTTTTTTTTTTTTTTTTTTTTTTTATTCGAATTTTAAAATGATTCATATTTAGAAATTTTTTTAAAATTTTATTAAATATTAATTTTATTATAATATTTATTAAATTATTTTTATTATTAATTTATCGAATTTTTTGTAGTTTTTTATATTTATACGATTAGTAAAAAATTATAATATCGATCATAAAACGCTTTTTTTTAATCGTTTTCAATTTAATTAAATATTCGTATAATAAATATAAATTTATATAAACGATTATCGAGATTTTAAAAAGATCGAATTACTAAATAATTATATTAATAATAAATTCAATTGCAATTATTATATCAATTTCTCTTATTATATTATATATTTCAAAAATTAAAACGTTTTTAATAATACGTTTATTTTTAATAAAATTATAATAAATGAAATTTTTTTTGATTTTAAACTTTTTATCGTTTAATTAATATTTATTTATTAGAATGATTTTATATTCAATTTAAAAATTAAAATTTTTATTATTTGCAAATAAATTATTAATAAAAACGAAAATTTTTACTATAAATAAATCGAAAATAATATATTTAAATTTTCGATTTAAATTTTTAATTTATTATTTTAATTTTTTATTCAATATAATAATTTTTTTTTATTAAATTTTAATATTAAATAATAATAAATAAATTGAAAATTATTTCAAATTAATAAATTATAATAATATAAACTTTTTTAATTTATTGTTTTTAATATTCAATTTAAAAATTAAATAATTTAATATTTATTATTTTAATTTTTTTATTTTAATTTTTTTATTGTAATTAAATCGTATTTTCGAATTAAATTAAAATATATTTATTAAAAATCAATAATATTTCTAATATTAAAAATTTAATTTTATTAAATTTATTTTTTTTAAAAATAAAAATTTTTTCTTTTATTAATATAAACGTATTATCGATTTACATTTTAATAATACTAAAAAACTTTTTAATAATTGTAATTAAAAAACAAAAATCGTATATCGATATAATTATAAATAATTTCTTTTCATAATACTTATAATACGTAATTTATTAATATATTTTTATTTTTATAATTTTATATAAAAACTTTAAAATAATTATAATTATATTTAATAAATATAAATAGTAAATTTCTTTTAATAAACGTACTAATATAAATTATTAGAAATTTATCGTAAATTGAATATAAATTTAAATAATATTACGAAATTATATTTTAATTTTTTTATTTAAAAATTGAATTAAAAAAAATATTAAAACGATAATTAATCGATAATTAATTCTTTATATTATCGAGAATTACATAAAAATTTTTTTTTTTTTTATTATTATATTTTTAAATTATTAATCTCAATTTCTCGTAAAAAATATCAATAATTTTATTTTTGATTTTATTAATTAATTTTAAATTGAAAATTCGAATTTTAATATATTTATTAAAATCGTATTAAACGAAATTAAAAATTTTTTTTATAATCAAATTATCGATTTTTTTTCTTTTAAAACGTTTCGAATAATTATTTAAAAATTGTAATTATATTTTTTTTTCGTAGTTTTAATAATAATTCTATATCGTTTTTTTTTATTTATTATAAAAACTATAAAAATTTTAATTTTTTCGATAATAATAATAAAAAATTGATTATTAAAATTTTCGTAATTTTTTTTATTATTTTTAATAAAATTATAATATTTATCTTATTTAAATTTTTTATTATATACGTTTTTATTTCGTGATTTTTTTAAACGTTTTCAATTACATTTTTTGATTAATTTTTATTTATTTTATTCAATTGAAAAAATAAAATTTTTTTTTTTTAATTTTTTTGATTATTTTTTTAATTATTAATTCAATTATAAACTTTTAATATTTTTTTTTTTATATAATAAAATTTAATAATCATTAAACGAAAATTAATCAATTTATAAAATATATCGATTATATATATTTTTTTATTAATTACTAGTAATTTATATAATTTTTTCTATTTGCTTTTTTTATATTAAACGCGTATTTTAAATAGAATTAATAAATCTAATATAAATTTCGTATTTAAATTGTTTTTTATTAAAAACGCGTTATTAATTTAACGTTAAATATATAAACGACGTATTTCTTTAGTAATTACTCGAATTATTTTAATTTTTTTAATAATTGATAATAATAATATATCGTTATTAGTTATTTTAAAGTATACTTTAAAAACTAATAATATAAATACAATATCATTCGATTTTATTGAATTATTAATAATTTTAATTACTATTTGTAAAATTATATTTTTATTGATTTATTTCTCGATTAATTCGTTGTAAATAATCTCGTAAACTCGACGTAATAAAATATAGTATTTTTTTATTTTTTCTATACTATTATAAATTTTAATAAGTATTTTTTTGATTTTAATCGTTATTATTTTAACGTTTTATCGAAATTTTATAAACGAGAAATTTTTTTCAATATTATAAACGATATAATTCGATAGTTTTTAATGTATATCGATTTAATATATACGTAATATATTTTATACTATTTTCGTAAATATATTTTTTATAAATTTAATAATTTGAAATATTATAAACGAATTTATTATTTGCAAAATTAATTTTCTATTTAAATATAAAACGTTAACAATAATCGAATAATTAAATTTATAATTATTTTACAAAATAAATTTGAATTTTTTAAATAATTGTTTATATATTTAATAATAATAATAATATTTAATAAAATACTAAATATATTTAATATTTATATTATAATTAACTCGTTAAAAAATTCTTATAAAACGTTGTATTAATAAATAATTAAAACGTTTATACAATTAATATAATTTTATATCGATAAAATAATTTCAAATTAAATTTTTTTTTAATTAATATAATAATATTTATAAGTAATTTCATTTTTTTATAATAAAAACAATTTTATTTCTTTAAATCAAAATATTCTTTAAATTATCGAATTTTATATTTATAATATCTATATTTTAAATATAAAATAAAAAAAAATATATTTATAAAAATAACGTAAAAAATAATAATATTTAATAAAATATCGATTCAAATAATTTTTTGCGATAAAACAATATTTTTATTAAAACGAATTTTATAAATTTCGATTATAAATATATCTAATTAAATATTAATATCAAATTTTTATAGTACTATAAATTGCAATTAATTAACAATTAATATTTCGACGATTTTATTATTTAATATAATTTTTTAAAAAAATTTTAAAAAATATCGATTTTTGAAAATAAAAAATAAATATTAATTCGATTCGAATAATTTAAATTATAATAATAAAATATTAAATATTTTTTTTTATAATAATATAATAAATAAATAAATTATTTAAAATAATTATTATTTGTATATTATTAATTTTTTTAAACTCGATAAAATAATTTTTATTTTCGTTTTCTATTTTTATATTTATTAATAATTAATCAATTTTTATTATTTAATTATTTTTCGATAAATTTTTTATTTTTTCGATTTTAATAAAAAAATTCTAATAATAAATTATTATAATATTTTAATTTATCGTATATTGAATTTACTATTAAAATTTTATATATATTTATTATCGTTTTTTTATCGTATATTTTATTAATTAATATTTCGATTTACTACAAATATAGTATTTTTTTTAATATAATTTTTTTTAAAATTTATAATTTTTACAATATTTATCTCGAAAATTTTTTCAATTTCAATATTTTCGATTTTATATTCAATTGTATTTTCTATTTCGTTCTTTATAAATACAATCAATTCAATTTTAATCGAATTCGTTTTTTTTTTAATTTTAAAAAATAAAATCTAAATTATATTATTGTATTTCACGTAATCGTATTACAATATTTACTATTAATCGCAATTCAATATAAATACTTTTAAAAGTATTAATAAATTTATAAAAAATAAAATTATACTTTTTAATATTTCAATAAATATTAATAATTTAATTTTACAAATTATATTCTATTTAATATTCTAATAATAAATTTAATTGAATTTTTTAAAATTAATTGAAAAATATTTATAAATATTTCAATTTAGTTTTTATTAAATTAATTATAATAATTTTTACTAAAATTATTTCTTTTTATAAAAACATATATAATTAGTAATTTTTTTCAATTTCGAAATAAATTATTATTATTATTATTATTAATATAATAGAATCGAAATTTTTTTTTAAAAATTTATTGAAATAAAATATATTTATACGTTTTATAAAACTAATAAAAAATGTTTTATCGTATTAATTTTAAAATAATTCGATTTTATTATAATAATTATAAAAAATCGATAATTTACAATTAAAAATATCGTATAATTTTTTATTATATTTTTTATTATTAATATAAATTTTTATTAAATTTGTAAATAATTTAATAAAAATATTCTATAAATTATTATATTAATTCGATTACTATTAAAAAAATTGTTAGTAAATATATTGAGTATTTTGTATTATATTAAACAAATTCGTATTTGTAAAAAAAATTGTAATAAAAAAAATATAAAAAATATTCGTAGAAATAATCGTATTCGTAATAAAAAAATTCGTATTAATAATTCAAATCGTAAAAGTAATTATACTTTGATTATTAAATACTAGTATTAAAATACTTTAATTTACTAATTAAATTAATTCATTTTATTGAGAGAAAAAATTTCTATTTTTTAATTAATCGATAAATTTTATTTGTATTTATTTATAAAAATTTTTTTATTGAAAATTTTTTTTTAAATTATTAATAATAAATTTTTTATTTTTCGATATTTAAATTTTATAAATATATAAAAAGTTTTATAAACGACGTATAAAATTTTTGTATATTAAATATAAGATTTTTTACGAATAATTTTTAAAGTTTTTTTAAAAATATTTTTATAAATTGTAATTAAAATATTTTTTTTTTTATATATTTTAAAATAATAAAAAATATATTTATTTAATATTATTTTATTAAAATTTTTATTATTTATAAAATCGAAATTTTTTTTTTATTTTTTTTTATTTTAAAAAAATTTGATTTTAAATAAATTTGTTATTTTAAAAAATAATTATATAATAAATAATAAAAAAATCAAAAATTTTAATTCGAATTCAAATAAATATTATTATTAATATTTATAGATTTTTAATTAAATAACGAGTAAAAATGCAAAACTTTTTTTAAAAATTCGTTTTTAATATAAATTCAAATAAATTAATACAAATTTAAAATCGTTTTTACGTTTTTTTATTCGTTTTTCGTAAACGTTATTATTTTGTATAGTAAATACAAATTTGAAAAATAAATATAAATTTAAAATTGTTTTCGTATTATTTTTTTTAAATTTTTAATAATTTCAATATTTTCGATGCGTTTTTACAAAAAGATTTTTATAAATTTTCATTTTTTCGAAAATATATTAATTATTTTAAATATTTTTTTACAAAAAATATATTATTTAAAAAAAATTTTTTTTTTTGTAAATTAGTTTTTTTTAAATAAAAATCTAATTATTTCGTGATTAATTAAATAATTACTAATTAATATTAGTATTATTAAAAATATTTATAATTAATAATAAATTAAAAACGAAATAAATAAATAAATTGAATAATTCGTTTATTAATTATAAGTTTTAAATTTAATAAACGCGCCAAAATTGAAAAATATAATTTCAATTCTAACGCAAGCGGCGCTAGTCCCGATCTGGCCTAGTACCGCACGTGACTACTAAATTAATATTGTATTTACAATAAATTTAAAACGATTAAAAAATTTATTATTTATTTAATATTATTAATAAAAATTTATTATTTTTTTAATTTTTTTGAAATTCGTAAAATATTTTTTATATTTTAATATTCGTACGAATTTAACGATCGATAAATATTTAAAATATTTATATAATTATTTAAATTTTATTTTAATTAAATAATATATAATAAAATCGATTTTTATTATAAAAATTTTATAATTATTATAAATTAAATTTTCAAATAAATTAAATAATATTTAAAAATATTCGAATATTTTAATAATAAATATATATTATTTATTTTAAATAAATATATTATTAAAATTATTAAATTTAATTTATAATTTATTTATATTTTAAAAATAAAATAAAAATATATATTTATTAAAATTATATAAAATATAATACGTTTAATTAATATATTAATATTAATAATTTTAAAAATAAAATTTTATTAATTTTAAATTCGTTTAATTTAATATTTTCAATTTATTAAAAAATTAAATATTAATTTTCGTCGATAATAAATCGTTGAATAATATTAATATCGATTATAATATTTAAAAAAATATTTAATACGTAGCAATTTATTAAATACGTTTTTTTATTAATAAATATTAAAAACAATTTTAATTATATTATAATATTTAATATTATATAATAAATTAATTAATAATCGAATAATTTAATAATTATATTATAAAATATTATAAAATAATTAATTGATTATATAATATCGTTTTTAAATAAATTTCTTTTTTTAATAATTTTAATAAAAAATTATTTGTATTTTTCAATAATATTAAAATTTAATTTTTTAAATTCAATTACAAATTAAATTATTTTATTTTTATCGAACGATTTCGATTTTTTAAAATCGTCGTATATTTTTTTTTTTTTAATATATAACGAATATTTTAATAATTCGAATTTTTACAAACGAAATATTTTTTTTCGTTTTAATATATTATCGATTTTTTATAATTAATTTAATTATTATATTAAATATTTTCATTGAAATATTTATAATTTATAATATAAAATTTATTTATATTTTAATAAAAAAAAAAATTTTTAATTATAAAAATCGTATTATAAACGTTTTTATATACAATTTAAAAATTCAATAAAAATCGAAAAAACATTTAATAATATTTTAATATATTTCAATAAACGTAATAAAATTTATTTCGTATAATAATTTTTATTTGTATATTCGAATATAAATTAAATTATTTTTAAATTAATTTTTAATATAATATTTCGAAATATTTAATAATTGTTTTATTTAAATTTTTTATTCGAATTATAATAAATATAATAATATTTTATTAATTAAATATTCGATTTTAATATTTTTTAATCTCGAAATTCGATTTTACGATTTTAATTATTTTATTAAAAAAAAATTTTTTTTATTAAATTTTTAATAATAAATATAATCGAAAACGTATTATAATAATTTTTAAATACTCGTATAAATATATTTAATAAAAAAATTTTTTTTATAATATTTAAATATATTATTATAAATTTTTATTAAAATAATTAATTTTTTATTCAAATTAAATATTATTTAATTTTTACAATTAAAATTATATATTAATCAATTAAAATTTTTTAAAATTTTTTTAATTTTTAATAATAATAAAAATAATAATTTTTATTTTAAATTTTTATTTTTTAATAATAAATTTAATAATAATATTTTATTATCTTTTTAAAATTATTTTTAAAATATTATATATTCGAATAATATTATTTATTTTATAGAGAATTGTATAATAAATTTTAATAATTAAAAAAAAAATTCGAAAATACTAATATTATTTTTTTAATAAAAATAATAAAAATAATAAAAAATATTAATTTTCGATTTTATTTTATTTTTAAATCGATTATATTTTTTTATAAATTAAAGTTTTTTATTAAATTTATTTTAAGAATTTTTTTATACAATTATTTTAATTGTTTTTTTATTTATAATATTTATTAATATTTTTAAAATTTTAATAAATTGTTTTTTTAATATTTATATTTTATTTATTTATAAAAAATTTTATAATTTTTTTTTTCGTATTTTTATTTATTTATTTTTGAAATATTTATTTTTAAATATTTTTTTTTTAAATATTTTTTTTATTTATTTTAAAAATATTTTTTCGTATTTTATTTATAATTTATAATTTCGATTATTTTTAATTTTAAAATCTTATATTTATTTTAATATATATTATATTGAATCGAAAAATAAAAAAATCGATAAAAAGAATTTTTTTAATTAAAATTATATTTTTTTAAAATATAATCGTATTTTTAAAAAACGTTTTATCGAATTATATCGTATTTAATAAATATAATAATTCGATAAATTTTCGTATTAAACTCGTAAAAATTGTTTTAAAATTATTTAATAAATTACAATAAAATATTTATTATTAATACGTAATAAAACGTAAAATAAAAAATCAATTAATTTTAAATCGAAAAAAATAAAATAAACGTAAAATTGTAATATTTTTTAAAAATATAATAATTTTTTTTAATATAAATAAAATCTTTTTTTTTTATATTTAATTAAATTAATAAATTATATATAATTTATATTTTTTAATTCGATTAATATTATTTAATTATTATTTTTTCGTAAATAATTTTATTATTTTATAATCGAACGAATTCAATTATTAATACGTTTAAAAACAAATTACAAAATTTTAAAATTTTATATTATTTCTTTTTTTTAAAAAAAAATATTTGTTTATTTATATAATTAAATAAAATAAACGTAAAATTAAAAAATAATTATTAAAATAATTATTATTAAAAATAATAAAAATTATAATTCGAATTATTTAATCGATTATTTAAATAAATATTTAATTAAATCGATAAAAATATTATTAATATAAATCGATTGAAATTATTAATATTATAAATAATATTAATAAAATTAAAAAATTTTAAAAAATTTTATTTTTTAAATTGATTAATATATATTTTTTTTTAAAAAAAAATAAATCGTTTTATTTATTATAAAAAATCGCGTTTATTAAACGATTTTTTTATAAATTTTTTTTTTATAAATTTTTTATTATTGTTTTAAATTTTATTATATTTATAAATTTTTTTATTATTATTTTATTATTTATAATTTTTTTTAATATAATAAATTATAATTTTAATTATATTTATAATATTTTTTTTTAAAAAAATTTTTTATATATATTTTTTTGAATTAATTTTTAATTAATTTATTATTATTTAATCGTATTATAATTATATATTTTAATTCTTTTTTTGAAAATTAAAACGAATTTATAAACTTTGAAAAAATAATTATTTTTATTTATATATTTATTAAATAATTTCGTAATAATAATTTTTATTTAAAATTAAATTTATTTAAAAATAAAAATTATAATTTTATTAAATTCTACGATTAAAATATTTATTTTTATAAAAACTTTTTTTATTTTTTTTATATTAAATAAAATTTATATTATTTTTTCGAAAATTACAATTTTTTTATTATTAATTATTTTTTTTAAATTTGAAATTTTTTTTAATAAAATAAAAAATTATTTAATAATTTTTTATAATTAATTAATTACATTTTTATTTAATCGCGTAAAAAAAATAATTAATAATTAATCGATTTATTTTTTTATTTTATAATATAATATACGTTTTTATTTATAATAATATTTTTTATTTAATTTTATTAAAATTTATTTTTTATTTTTTTTAAATTATTTATATATATTTTTTTAATATTTTCTTTTTATTTTTATTTTAAATTTATTTTAATACGATAAATTATTATATTTTTTAATTAAACGAAATATTATTTTTAAAAATTTTATAATCAATATATATTTATAATTATTTTTATTATTTTAATCGTTAAAAAATTTTTTTAAAATTTTTTAATTTAATTTTTTTTATATCGAATTCTCGTTTTTTAATTTTTTTTAAATCTCGATATTTCAATTTATAAAAATAAATAATTCGATTTATAATATATAATTATATTTATTTAAATTTATATATTTAATATATTAAATATAATAAAATTTAAAATAAGTTTTTTTTATTAATATTTAAATATTATTAAAAGCAAATTAATATATTATTATTTATTATATAATATTATATATTATAAATTTTAAAATTATAATAATTAAAATTTTTCGCGATAATATAATTTTAAATAATCGATATTATATAAATTTTTTTAATTATTATTTTTTATTTATTTTTTTTTTTCGAATTTATATATATTATATATATATAATTTCGAAAATAATTTAATAATATTTATATATTTATTTTATTAATTAATCGATTAAATTTTAATTTTTTTTTATATAAAAATAAAAAATATTAATTTTTTATTTTATTTTGTAATTAGTTTAAATATTTTATATATAGAATATATTTTTATTGTTTTATTTTTTAAATTATAAATACAAAGTTTTTATATAAAAATTATTAATATTTTTTTTTTCGATTATTATTTATAATAAATTTTTTTAAAAAAAAACGTTTTTATATATATTATTATTTAATATTATAATATTTATACGAATTAATTAAATATTATTTAATTTATTATTATTATAATCGTTATTAAAATATCGATTTTAATTACGAGTATTTTTTTAAAAAAAAAATTTTAATCGAAATTTTTATTTTTTATTAAATATAAAAAATATAAAAATAAATTTATTTCGATTTATTAATAATAAAATTATAAATTAAATAATATTTTTTTTCGTATTTCGTATATTTTTTTTTTTTTTTATATAAATCGAAATAATATTCGTAATAATTATTATAAAAACGTAATCGATTATATTTTTTAATTTTTATAATTTTATTTTAATTTTCGAATAATTTAATATTTTTTTTTAAAAATTTTTTTTTTAATAATATTTAAATTTATATAATTAATTAATTTTTTTATTATTTTTTCGATTATAAAATTATATTTATTTTTTAATATTTTGAAATTTCGAATTATTATTTTATTTTATTTTATTATTTTTTTTTAATATAATTATTTTTATTTTATTTTTAATTAATTTCGTATATTTTATTAATTTATTTTATTATATTGATTTTTTATATGTAATTATTAATACGCGTATAATTCAATTAATTTTAAAAAGTTTTTTATAATTTTTTTAATTATTTTCGAATAATTATTTAATTATAATATTTATTTAATTTTTATTCGAGATTTTTTTTAATTTAAAACGTAAAAAAAACTTGAAAAAAATTTTTAAAATTAATTTTTTCGATTTTATTTTTATTTATTTTATTAATCGATTAATAATAATAATTAATAATTTATTTTTATTTTTATTTTTTTTAATAATTTTATTATTTTTTTAAACGCGAAATTAAAACGTTATAATCGTTAAATATTTTATTTTTTATTATTATTTTTAATTTATTTTTCGTAAAATTATTTAATTAATTTATTATTATTATAAATTTTTTAAAATTGAAATTCGATTTGAAAATTAAACGTTTTTTAAAAATTTAATAATTTCAAAAGTTTTTTTAATATTTTGAATTCGTATATTTATAAGTTTATAAATTTATTCGATAATAATATTTAAATCGATATTGAATTATTATTCGATTATATTAATATTTTTAATAATATATAAAAAAAAAAAAAATTATTAAAATTTTTTATATTTATTTTTTTTGTAATTTCTTTTAATTGAAAATATTTTTAAAATTTATTATTATCGTTTATATATAATAAAATAAAAATTTTTATTATTATTATTTTTTTTTTGAAAAATATTTATTAAATATTAATATTTATTTCATTGATTTAATTCGTAAATTTATCGATTTATAATCGTAATATAAATTTTTATTTTTTTTATTTTAAATTAAATCGAAAATATTTTTTAATATTTTTTTTAATATTTTTTATTTTATTTAATTTTTAATCGTTTTTTTTTTATTAAAAACGTTATATTTATAATTTCGAAAATTTATTTAAAATTTATTTTTTTAAAACATTAATTTTAATATATTTAATAAAATATTAATTATTTTTTATATATTTTTGAATTTTCGAAATATTATTATAATAATTTTAAAAATATCGAAAAATCGTTTAAAAATTAATTATAAAAAAAATATATTAAATATATTATAAAAAAATAATAAAATATAAAATGAAAAAATTCAATCGTAAATTAATTCGTTTTAATTAATAAATTAAATTTATTCGAAATAATTTGTAATTCGTAAATTAATTTATTAATTAATAAAATAAAAATAAAAATAGAAAAATTATTAATTAATTTATAGTAAATAAAAATTTATTATATATTAAAAAATATATAATTAATATTATTTTCGAAATTATCGATTTAATTAAATAATCGTTTAAACGATCAATTAAATAATTATTTTAACGTTTATTTTTTAATTTTACGTTTATTTTATTTAATTATATAAATAAATAAATAAATACTTTCTTTAAAAAAAAGTAAATAAAATTGAATTATTAATATTAAATTAAGATTTTAATATTTTGTAATTTGTTTTTAAACGTATTAATATTAATCAATAGTTGATTTAATTGTTCGATTATAAAATAATAAAATTATTTACAAAAAAATATTTAATAAATTGTACTCGTATAAAAAATTTTTAAATTGTATTAAAAAAAAAAACGATTATTTTAAACTTTTAAAAAAATAAAATATTGAAAATTTGAAACGTTTTTACGATTAATTTTATTTTATTTTATTTTATATTTTATCGCGTATTTATAACGAATATTTAATTGTAATCTATTTATTATTATTTAAAACAATTTTTCGAGTATTTTACGAAACTCGAAATTTTTTTAAAATTTTTCAAATATTTTACGAAATTCGAAAAACTTTTTTAAGATTTTTCGAGTATAATACGAAACTCGAAATTATACGAAATTCAATAATTACTTTGCAAAAATCGTATTATAATATTTATTGAATTTAATTTATTATAATAAAATACTTTTTTCGAATAAAATAAATTTTAATTAAAATACGATTCGTATTATAAAAAAAATCGAGATTAAAAAATAAAAAACTAATTATTTTTCGATTTTATATAATATACGAAAAATTAAATTGAGAAAATTAAAAAAAAAAAAAAAAAAA
>MU119881.1:1265-14570 GCA_014904845.1 Acephala macrosclerotiorum | reverse complement strand
CGTTTTTTTATATAATAAAATCGTTTTAATTACAATAAAAAAAAATGAGATTTTTAAAGTGTAAATAAAGTTTATTAAAATAAGTAAAAGTATTTTAAAAAAAATCAATAAAAAAATAAAATTATTATAAATAAAAAAAAAGAAAATAGTTTTTTTTCAATTAAAAAATTATTATTATTTTGAAATTTAACGAGTTTTTTTTATTTATTTAATCTTTAAAAAATCGTATATATTTGTTTTTTTCGATTTTATTGAATTTAAAAATACGAATTATAATTTCAATTCTTTTTTCAATTTTTTGAATATTTTATTTATTACGAAATTCTTTAATCGTTTTTTTTTTGTATTTGTATTTTTATTATTATTAAAATCAACGAATTTAATAATATTTTCATTTTTATTATTATTTAAAAAATTTTAATATTTATTTTTTTAACGAATTTTTTTAAGCGATTTTTAGTATATAATTTTCGAATTATTATTTCGTTTATTTTTTCGAGTAAATAATTCTTTTTCAATTAATTTATTTAATAAACTCAATATGAATTCAATTATTCGTATAATAATTTGATATTTTTAAATATATTTTAATTAATAAATTTAATATTATATATTAAAACGAAATTTTTTTTTCGAATTGATTTTTTTTGTATTTGATAATAAATATCGAAATATATTTAATTTTATTTATAATTATATTTTTTTTTCAATTTCGATTTTTTTATATTTTTATTTCGTATTTCAATTTATTTGATTTTTAATTCAAAAAACTTTACTCGATTATATACTTCGTTTTAATCGAGAATTTTTTAAATAAAAAATCGAATCTCAATAAATAAAATAGTTTTTTTACTATAAACTATATAAAATAGTGTACATTTAATTGATTTATAAATAATCGTTCGATTCGCAAAAAAAACAATTAATAAATGTTTTAATCAACTTTTTTACTTTTTTTTATTAAAATAATTAATACAATAATAATAAATCGATATTTTCATTTAATTATTTTATTTGTTTTCGAATTATATACAAAAATAATAATTAATTTGATTTCAAATTTATTCAATTTTTTAATAATAACTTCTTTGAATTCGAGTTTTCTATTCAATTTTATATAATCGAAAACGTCGTATTTACAAATAATATTATTATAAATAAATTTAATAATTTCTTTAAAAATCGAATTCTTTATTAATTTGATTTTAATTCAATTGAAAAAATTATCTCGTATTACAATCAAATTATCGAATATTTTATATTGCGAAAATTTAATTATATTTATTTTAACGCAATAAAATAACGAAATTACTCTCTAAAAATATAAAATTTTTTCGTATTTTTTTTTATTTTTATATTAATAATCGCTACAATTTACTATAAAATCTCGAACGTTTTTATTGTATTTCTTTTAATAATATCGATTAATTATTCAATAATAAATACTTTTTTTTTAGTATATTCGAATTTATTATATAATTCAATTATAATTATTATATATTGTTTTAAATCGTTTAAAATAAATCGAAATAAATAAAATTTAATAATATTTTTTTATAGTATTTTATTTTGAATACTATAATCAACGAATTTTCGAATTAATTTACAAAATTCTATTTTTGAAAATTATTTTAATCGTTTTAAAATTATTAAATATTAAATAATATTTTAAAAATAATTCGAATAATTATTATCAAAAAAAAAAATAATATTATTATTAATATTATTATCCAATAATTTATTGATTTTAAAAAAAGCAATTAATACGACGTATACGAAAAATGCGATCGATATCGAAAATTGAAAATCAAAAACACTAAATTTAAAAAAATTCTTTCAAATTTAATTTAATAATTCAAACAAATATTTTCGTTTTACGTATTTACTTTCAATTACAAATAATTTACTTTCAATTTTTCGATTAGTTTTGCGTTTTTTAATTGAAATTAAAACTATTTCAACGCAATTAAATTCGATTACAATAAATTCATCGATATTTGTTTTTTTTTTTAAATTATCGTTTTTTATTCGCAATTTTTTAAATAATCCGTTTATAGTAATATAAATACTTTTTTTAATATATTTAATTTCGAAATCGAATAATCGTATTCAAATAAATTAACGAATAATCAAAATATTAAAAAAATCTATTATTACTCGATTCAATTAAATAATAAACGTATTAGTATTCGTTTTAAAAATAAAATAAATATTATATAATCAAAATCGTAATTTGCGAAAATATTTTAAAACTTTTCAATATTTTTTTTTTATTATATTATAATTTCACTTAATAATATTTCAAAATTTTAACTCGTATCAAATTACTCGTTTCTATTTTTTATTATTATATTAATCGAATATCTTTTTATATTTTTATTAATTAATATCAATATTTAAAATAATTATTTTTTATTTATTAATAAAATCGTAATAAATTTTACAAAATATTAAAATCGTTATAAATTTATTTTATAAAAATACTATAACGATTTTTTATTTTTTTTTTTTTTTGAAAAATTCGTTTTTTTTAATCAATCGATATAACGATTTAATAATAATATTAAAATATTGAATTTATATTTTATAATAAATACAAATTTTAATAAAAATTTTAATTTTTAAAATATTATTACATTTAATTTATTTTAAAATTTTAATAATTTTTATATTTTTAAAAAAACGTTTTTTAAAATTGTAAATGAAATTAATAATAATTATTTCGTTTTAATAAAATTGTAATTTAAATTTTATACAAATTTGAATTTTCTCAATTCAATTTAATATTTTATTCAAATTTTGAATATATTTAAAAACGAATCAATAAATCTTTAAAAATATTAATTCGTTATTATAATTCGTATAAAATTCTTTGATTTTTATATTATTTAAAAATAATATTACGATTTTAAAAAACACGTTTTTTAGAATTATTATAATAATTCGAATAAATTAAATTACAAAATTAATTACTTTTTAAAACGATATTATTATTCGTAGAAATTTTAATAAAATTATAAAAACAATTATATTTCTATTTCGAACGTTTAATATAAATTAATTATATTCAAAAAAAAAATCTATTAAAAAAACGTAAAAATATTTAATAAATTTTTCAAAAAATTTATTCACGAAAAAAAATATATTAACGTTTTTTAAAATAATCGAATTTATTTTTATAATCGTATTAATTAATTAATAAATTTTAACGATTTTTTTTATAATTAAAAACTATAAATTTCAATAAAAATTATTACTTTTTTCGAATATTCTATAATCGAATTATTTTTAAAATATTTTTACTATAATTAAAAACAAAATCTTAAAATAATAAAAACTTTTTTTTTATTATATCGTATATTGAATTGTTTTAATACGAACAAACGAATTAATATTTTTATAGATTTTAAAAAAAATTTTCTAATTAAATATTATTGTTTTTTTACGATTAAATATTATTTTATTAAATATTTTTTTTTTAAATTCTTATAATCAATTTTCGATAAATAGAAATATTAATCGTTTAAAAATAAATCGTAATTTTTTTAATATCGAAACAATTCGTAATAATAAATATTTTATATATTTTTTAATATATTTTTAAAATATTTTTCACGTTTTAAATCGTTCGAATTAATCTTTTTATTCTTTAAAAACTTTTTTAATTTTATCGATTAAATCAATAAATTGTACTTTTTTGAATTTGAATTTATATATCGTATTAATATTTATATTAAATAATTTCAAATTAAAATTATTTAATAATAAAATTATTTTTTTTATTCGAATTTTTTTTTCGTTTTTATATTCGAAAATTTTTTGATTTTATTTTTTTTTAATAAAATAAAATAATTAGTACTTTGTATTATTTTTTAAATATTTTTTTTTAATATTTACATTTAAAAATAATAATATTATTACAAAAAAATACTTTTTCGTTTTTTTATTAAAAGTTTTTTTATTTAAAATTTCGTTTATTTTTTTTTATTAAAAAAAAACGTTTTATAAAAAATCGAAAAAAATAATTTCATTTTTTATATTATTTTATTTGTATTTTTTTTTTAAATTAATAATATTTATTTTAATTGTATTTATTTTATATAAAATAATATTAATAGTATTTAATAAAAAATTAAAAATAGAAAAAAATTTATTAAAATATAAAAATCGTTTGTAAAATTTAATACTATATTATTTTCTAATAATATTAATATTTAATTTTTCGTATTATATTTTTCTTTCAATGTTTTTTCGACTCGAGAATACATACGAATATAGCGATTTTTAATAGTTTGACGTAAATAGATTTTTAAGAAAAGAATAATTATAATTGTATAAATAGAATTAAAATCTTTGAAATCTCGAAATATATTATTCTACGAATTATTATCTTTGTATTCAATTTACATTTTTATTGTAGCGATAAATAATTGTTTTAAAAAGATTTTTTTTGTATTATTTACAAAGAAAAAAAAAATTTTATATTCGATTTCGTATTTAATTTCTATTTTTATAATTATTATTTTAACGAATTCGAAATTTTATTTAATAATAATAAACAATTAAAAGTTTTTAACGTTTATAATAATATTATCGAGATCTCGAATTATATACGTAGAAATAATATAATACTTCGTTTTAATATTTAATATTTCGTATTTTTTACTCGAATCAATTAATTCAAACAAATTAAAATATAATTTAAAAATAACGACAATATATTTTCTTTTAATTAATAACAAAAAATCGATTTCTATGAAATTAATTTTAAATATTACAAAGCTTTTAATAATAAAAGTAAATTAACTCGTTTTTTCAAATATTTTATAGAAACTTTGAAAAAATTGTTTTATAAAATTAATATTTTTTAATATTTTTTTTATTATAACAATTTTAGTATTTATTAAAATCAAATAATAAACATTGTTTTTTTATTATTAATTAATAATTATTATAATAAAATTCAATGTTTTTAAAATATCAATAATTATTTTTATTTTTTTTTAAATTTTTAAAAACGATATTATATTTTTAAAAAGTTTTCACAATAGAATTTCATTAATAAAATTATTACTTTTAGCGTCGAATTATTGTTTCAAAGTTTTATTTTTCGATTAATTTACGTTTATTTTTTTTCGTTTTTCGTTTTAAACGCTTTATAAAATTTATCGTTATAATTCGATTTTTGAGTATTTTTTTTCTATTTTTATTTTTCGTCGAAAATTTTCTCGTACGCTTTAAATTTTATTTCTCGATTTACTCGTTATTATCGTATTTATCGTTATTGTATTTATTGACAATTCTTCGTAGAATTTATTAATAATCGCTTTATTAAAACTTTAAACGTTAATATTATTATTATTGAAAATATACGACAATAAATTTAATTTTTTTAAAATTTTTTTATTAGTACTAATTTTACTTCTTTTTTAAATAATAAATTGAACAAATTCTTGGATTTTTTATACATTTTCAAAGCGTTTATTGAAATCGTAATCAAAAAATTCTCTAATTACTTGTTTTATAATTTGATCATATTAACGTCGATTGTTTTTAAGCGTAAACGATCGCGAAAATCGATTACGACTCTAAAAACTATAATACTATTAATCGTTCTCTCGATAACAATATTTACAATTAATTAATTTATTTATAAATAAATAACGATTTACGAAAAAATAATCAACGAAAAAATCGATTTTTTCGTTCTTTGTTTACTCGAAATACTCGAAATAATATCGCTCGTTTTATTAATTATTATATACAGCGTTAATTTTTATTACATTTTTTTAAACGATCAATAATATATTTTACGAGAATTCAATTAACGTTAAACTATATAAAACTTTATATTTACTTTTTTTTATATTATTATATTTTTTTTGTTTACAATTAAAATTTTCTTTTTATTTATATTCTCGTTAAAAAAATAAACTAATTCTAATTCTAATTTATAAAAATTATAATACTATTCAATTTTTAAAATATTTTTATAGTATTAATATTTAAAACGATTTTTAAATCGTTAAATAATATAAAAAAAAAAAAAAATTTTAATTTTCTAATGAAATTATTTATTTGAATTAAAAGTTTTAATATGAATATTTGTCGAGTTCTTTAAATTTAAATAATACGTAAAATCGAAAATTGAAATTCGATATAAGTTTTTTTAGTAATTGTATACATTTTTTATTGAATTTTTTTTATAAATAATTCGAGTAAAATAAAAAATAATAAATTTTTGATTATATTTAAAATCATTTTTTATATTATAATATTCAAATATTTTTATCGAATTTTCAAGTATTTTAAATCGTTAATTTTATTGTATTATTATTTTTTTTTTTTATATTTATATATAATAATTGTTTTTTTATATATTTTTTTTTAATTATAAATAAATATTTTTATCGATTTATAATCGATTTTTCTAAAAATTCGTTTTTTAATATATATTAAAAATTCTTTTATAAATTCGCGTTTTTAATATTATTTGTTTAGTTTATTTCGTTTAATCAATTTTTTAAATACTCGATCGAATAAATTTACGTATATTTTTATCGTTAAAAGATTTTTCGTAAATTAATTAATGATTTTATATAAAAATTTTATATTTATTCGATAGTATTTTTAATTGTATTCGCGAAATTCTTTTTTTAAAACGTCGTAAAACTTTTTTTTTAAATAGTTTTCGATATTGTATTTTGATATAAATCGAATTTATTTTTTATAAATCGAATTAATATATTGCAAAAATCGTATTTTTTTAATTTTTAAAATAATTTTATAATTTTCGTATATATTATTGTATTATTTTAAAAAAGTCGTAATATTGTCTTTTTTGAATTAAAGTATTTTAAGAATTTTAAAAAGAAGTATTTATAATTTTAATACGAATACGTATTTCTCAAAGTTTTATATTTTTAAAAAATTGTTTTTATTGTTCGTAAAAAATTTTTTAGAAAAAATCAATAGTATAATTAAAGTAAAAATGTTTTCTATCGAAGAAAGTAAACTTTAATGCGAATAATTTATTAATTTTAATTTTTAGATTGAGAATTAATTTAATAATTTAAAAATGCGAATTTTCGAATTACTGTTTTTAAATAAAATTCGTTTTAAGAATTAGTTTCTATTTATATAATTTTCTCGTGAGATTTTTTTTGTTTTAATTTTTACTCGAAATTTTACTCGTTTATTCGTTCTAATAAAATGTATTTTTTAAATAAATATTTTTTTAATCGATTTTTTTCGATTGAAATTTCTTATTTCAATTTTTTTCGTATTATTTTCTGAAATTTGAGACTTATTTTGATTTTATTATTTCAATTTAAAAACGATTACAAGTAATTCGCGAATTACTCAAAAAAATTAAAATTAAAATATAAAACAATAAAACAATTTCGTTTTTTAACGCTATAATCTCTTTTTTTTTTCGCATTAAAATTTCTTTTTTTATATTCCAATTTCCACTGGAAATAAAATCAATTGTCGTAAATAATTACTACGAATTTTTTTTTTCTTTTTTATATTCGTTTTAATACTAATTATTTCGAGTAATTCAATATATAATTTTCATAAATTAATGTTTTTTTGCAATTTTACAATTTTATAATCAAATTATTTAATTTCGAACAATATAATTAAAACAAAAAATTTTCGTCAATTGATTTTCAATTTTCGATTTTCAATAGTTTGAGTTTTTTTTTAATAGTAATAAAAAATAGAATATACAAATCGCACATAAACAGTTTTTAGCGAAATCTACTAGAACAATTTATTTCTTGGCGTCGCTTTACTAATGTAGAAAAACAATAAAATACAAAGCAAAAAAATCTAATCGCAAATCAATTCGTTTTAATCAATAAATTAAATTCATTCGAAGTAATTCGTAATTCGTAAATCAATCAATCAATTAATCAAAGTAGAAATAAAAAGAATTGTTAATTAGTCTATAATAAACGAAAACTCCTTATGTACTAGAAGTCACGTGACCAGTACTGCTCTCGAAACTAACTATTTACAAAAAATTTTGAAGAGAGAATATATAATTCTATTACAATACGTATTTTAAATTCGAAAAATTTTAATAAACGTCGATATAATAAATTTTATATTTAAATCGTAAATTAATATTATTAAAATATATTATTTGAATAATTTATATAAAAATATTATCGAAAGAAAAAATAATTAATATAATTTTTTATATATAATAATTATAAATATTATTCGATTATTTTTATTTGATTTATTATTGTTTATTAATAAAAAATCGTTATTTTTAAACGAGATTAATCGTTAATATATTATTTAATATTTACGTAAAATAATTTTATATTTTTACTCGCGTTTAATATTAAGATTTTTATATTTATATCGAAATAAATTATTTAAAAATTTTACTAATTTCGAGTATTTTTTATAATAAATTTAATTTCCTATTATTATTATAATTAGAAAATTAATAAATTAAAAAAATAATATTTTTAATTTTATAATACAATAAAATATAAAATTGTAATTTGTATATAATAATTTTAATATAAATTTTATTTTATAATTTTAATAAATAATATATTTTTAATAACGTTTTATATTAAATATTTTAAAACGAATTTAAAAATATTTTTTATATTTTTTTTTTTAAAAAAAAGTTTTTTTTTTTTTATAAAATCAAAATTTTTTTTTTTCAATATAATCGATTTAAATATCGATTTTTATTATTAAAAATCGTTAATAAAATTTTAATTTATATAATTTGCCGTTTTATATATATATTAAAAAGTTTATAAGTTCGATTTTATTTTAAATAAAAAAAATAAAACGATTAAAAAAAAACGTAAAATTAAAACGTATATTTAATTAATTTATTTTAAAGTAATAATATTAAAAAATAATTTAAATATTTATATCGAATTTTTTTTATATTTTTAAAATATTAAAAAAGTTTTTACGAGAAAATTTTTAAAAAGTAAAAATATTTTATTAAATTTTAAAAAAATTTAACGATTAAATAATATAAAATATAAAAATTATATTATTATATTTATTATATGTTTTAATTTAATTAATTAATTTAATCGTTCGTTCGAAGAAAAATCGAATTAATAATCGAAAAAATTAACATTTGATAATTATAAAATTTATTTAATTTTAAATAAATTTAATAAAATAAAAAATATTTAATTTATAAAATAGTTTTAATAGTAATAATAATAATAATAACAATAGTATATATATAAATATCGATCGAGTTTTTAATATTAAAATTTTTTTTAAAAAGTTTTTTAATTTTTTTATTTCGTAAAATAATATAAATATATCGAGCGAATAATAATAAAATTTTGAAAATTGGTAAAAAAATAATTATTAAATTTATTTTATTATTTTTTTTTTAAATTAAAAAAATTATTGATATTTAAAAATAATAATTATTTTTTATTAAATTGAATATTAATCGTTAATAAAAATTCAAATTTTATTATTAAATAATTAAAAAAATTATTAATAAATATATTTTAAATAAAAATAATATTTTTTATTTTCAAAAAAGAAAATTAAAATAATAATAATAAAATTTTTTAAATTTAATAAATATTTAATAAAAAAACGATAAATTAGTAAATTATAAATCTATTAAATATAATTACGAAATAATTTATTAAATATAATTACGAAATAAATTTTTTTTTTATTATATTTAAATTTTTATTTTTTATTTTAATTTAATTTTTTATTAATTTATTTAAATATTTGAAATTATTTTCGAAAATTGAAAATATTATTAAAAGTTTTATTAAAATTACTACGAAAATTGAAATAAAATTAATTATTTATTTTTTTAGATTAATTCATTTTTTAAAAAATATCGTAGTACGATATATTATTAGTTTTTTTGAAGAAATCGATAAAGAATAATAATAAAAATTATAAATTAATTAATTTATTTCGATATAAAAATAAAATTATATTTTTTAATAATTTAAAAATAATTAAATTTAATACGCTCGAGTCGCGAATAAGAAATTATAAATTAATTAATTAATTTCAAATAAAAATAAAAATATATATTTTAATAATTCGAAAATAAAAAAATTTAAATATCGAAAAAAATTTAAATTTTATTAATATATTTCGAAATAAAAATAAGAATATATTTTTTAATAATTTGAAAATAAAATAAATAAAATCGAAAATAAATAATTAATAATAATTAATATATTTTAAAATAAAAATAAAAATGTATTTTTTAATAATTTAAAAACAAATAAATTTTTTTAATTTTTTACAATTATAATAAATTATATAATTATTTAATAAATATTAAAATTATATTTATTTATTTAAAAATAAAACTTTTTAACGTTAAAAAATAATATAAACGTAAAATCGTAATACGATTATAATATAACGAAATAAGATTTTATCGTAATAATAATAAAATCAATAATAACAATAATAACGACGAGATTATAAATAATTTTAATTGTAAATTGATTACGAAAATTAAAAATTGAAAAAAAAAATAATTAGTAATTAATTTTAAATAAAACGAAAAAAGTTTTAATAAAAATAAAATTGCGAAAAAAAAATAATAAACGAAATTATAAATAATAAATAAATTTAAAATAAATCGAAAAAAATTAACGAGAAAAAAAATTTATAATCGTTATAATTAATTTTTAAAAAATTATAAAATTTAAAAAATCGTAATTTCAATATAAAAAAAAATTAATATTATAATTAAAATTAATTAAATTATTATATTAATAAAAAAAATAATAATAAAAAAAGTAAATAAAAATTTAATTATATATAATAATATAAATTATTAAACGTTATATTATTATCGTAAAAAAATAAATTTATTCGATAATATTTAAAAATATAATTTTTTTCGTTAATTATAAATAAAATAATTTTATACTTTATATATTTTAATAATTACGCGATTAAAAAAATTAAAATTAAAATATTTAAATTTATTTTAATCGTATAAATTATTTTATAATATTATTAATAGTAAAATTATATGATTTTTTTAAAAAAACGTCGAATAATATTTAAAAAACTTTAAAATTTCAATTATTAATATCGATTTATTTTTATATAATAATTAAATTAATAATATTAAATTTTATAAATAAAAATAAATTTATATTTGAATATTTAAATTTAGTTTTTTTTTTATCGTATTTTTTTTTTTATTAATTTATTATTTTTTTTATTACGTTTTAAACGATTTTTTTTAATAATTAATTATTTATTTATTAAAAATTTATTTAAAATTTATTTTTTATACGAAATAATTTTTTTAATGTTTTTATTAAATAATTATTTAATTAAAAAACGATTAATATTTATATTCGCGTTTTTATTAAAAAAATAACGAACGTATAAAATATTAATAACGATAAAAAAAAATCAAACGAAAACGAAAAAAAAATAAACTCGTATAATCGTACGATTCGACGAACGATTAAATATAATATTAAAGCGATTCGAAAAACGATTAAATTAAATATTGTAATCGTTTAAAAGTATAACGAAAACTTTAATAAATTATAATAATATTTTTATTTATTTTTAAAAAATAAATACTCGATTAAATATAATCGAAGTACGTTTAAATACTTTGAAAAAAAATTAATAAATCGTTAAAACGCGTTTAAATATTATAAAAAAAAATTAATAATAAAATAAACTTCGAATAAATATTATATATATTACTTTTTTTTAATTTTTTTTTTTTTAATTTCAATTTAATATTTATTTAAACGTTATAATAATTTTACGTAAAATTTTAATAGTAAAATTTTTTACAATTAATTAAAAATATAATTTATATTATTAATTTATATAAATATTTATATATATATTATTAAGTTTTTTAAATTAACGTATAATTTTAATAATTTAAATAGTATTATAAAAAAATAATAAAATACAAAATAAAAAAATTTAATCGTAAATTAATTCGTTTTAATTAATAAATTAAATTTATTCGAAATAATTTATAATTTGTAATTCGTAAATTAATTTATCGATTAATTAAAATAGAAATAAAAAAAAGTATTAATTGATTTATAATAAATAAAAGTTTTTTATATACTAAAAAATACGTAATTAATACTATTTTCGAAATTAATTATTTATAAAAATTTTTAAAAAAAAAATATATAATTTTATTATAATCGTTTTTTTATATAACGAGTTCGTTTCGAGTCTCGAAAAAAAAATTAAAAAAAAAAAAAAACTCGTTTTAAATAAAGAATTCAAAGTTTAAAATTTTTTAAATTATTATCGATTTTTTTTAAGAATTTAATAATTTTTTTAATATTTTTATTATTGATAAATTTTTTTATAATTTATTTTCTTTTTTTTTAAAATTTAATAAAAAGAAAAAAAAATAAACAAATTTTAAATTTAAATTTATCGTTAGAAATAATTAAATATTTTTAATTATTTTTTATAAATATTATTAATTTTTTAATTTTGCATTTAAAAAAAATTTATTATTAAAAAAAATTTTTATTTTTTTTATTTTAAAATATCGAAAAATTAATTTAATTTAAATTATAATTTATTTTTATTAATAAATATATAAATACTTATTATTAAACGAGTTCTAATAATTTAATTATTAAAAAGTTTTATATTAAATAATAAAATAATTTAAAAATTTCATATAACGAATTATATTGAAAATTGCATCGATTTTTTTAAATTAAATATTATTAAAAAAAAATTCGTTATTAAAAAATTCTCGAAATCCATTTTTGAAAAAAACTCGAAATTTATTATAAATTTTTTTAAATTTCTCGTAAATAATATTATTAATAATTTTTTTACTAATATTAATAAATATTAAATTTGTAAAAAATAAAATAAAAAAATTAAAAAAATTAAAATTTTTAACGTATTTTCGATCGATAAAAGTTTTTATTTTATAAACGTATAATTTTAATTTTCAAAGTTTTTTTTTATAATATTTAATTAAATTTATTTTAAAAAATAATTTTTTTAAATAATTTTTTTAAAAAATCGAAATAATTAATTTATTATTTTTTTATAATTATTAAATTACGAATAAATTATTTAAAGTTTAATATATAATAAATTTAAATTTTAAAATATATTTATTTTTTTTTTATAAAAGAATTAATTAATTTTATCGTTTTAATAAAATTTAATAAATTAAAAAAAAATAATAAAATAAAATTTTTTTTTTTTAAAAAATAAATAAAATAATAATTATAAATTTAAAGTTCGTTTATAAAAATTAAACGATAAAAAAAAATA
>MU119880.1:0-14570 GCA_014904845.1 Acephala macrosclerotiorum | reverse complement strand
TTTTTAATTTATTAAATTTTAAATTTATTATATATTGAATTTTTTTTTTTCAAAAAATTTCAAATAATTTATTTACGATTTAATAATTTTAAAAAAACAATAAATTAATTATTTTAATTTTTTAAAAAAATTATTTAAATAAATTTTTTTTTTAATATTAAAAAACGAATTTTAATTAAAAATCTCTTAAATTAAATTTAATTAAATATTATAAAAAAAAATCTTAAAAATTAAAATTATATATTTATAAAATAAAATTTTTTATCGATTGAAAATATATTAAAAATGTTAAAAATTTTAATTTTTATATTTTATTTTTCGTAAATTTAATATTTATTAATATTAACAATAAAATTATTAATAATATTATTTATAAAAAACTCAAAAAAATTTATAATAAATTTTAAATTTTTTTTAAAAATCGATTTTAAGAATTTTTTAATAATATTCAATTTAAAAAAATCGATACAATTTTCAATATAATTTATTATATAAAATTTTTAAAGTATTTTATTATTCTATATAAAATCTTTTAATAATTAAATTATTAAAACTTGTTTAATAATAAATATTTATATATTTATTAATAAAAACAAATTATAACTCAAATTAAATTAACTTTTCAATATTTTAAAATAAAAAAAATAAAAAAAAATTTTAATAATAAATTTTTTTTTAAATACGAAATTAAAAAATTAATAATATTTATAAAAAATATTTAATTATTTTTAATAATAAATCTAAATCTGAAATTCGTTTACTTTTTTTCTTTTTATTAAGTCTTAAAAAAAATAAAATAAACTATAGAAAAATTTAACGTTAATAAAAATATTGAAAAAACTATTAAATTTTTAAAAAAAAACAATAATAATTTAAAAAATCTCGAACTTTGAATTTTTTATTTAAAGCGAGTTTTTTTCTTTTTCTAACTCTTTTTTTTCGAGGCTCGAAACGAGCTCGTCATATAAAAGAACGATTGTAGTGGGACTATATGTTCTTTTTTCAAAAATCCTTGTAAATAGCTAGTTTCGAGAGCAGTACTGGTCACGTGTCTTCCAGTACATAAGGAGCTTTCGCTCACTATAGACTAATCAACAATCCTTTCTACTTCTACTCTGACTGATTGATTGATTGATTGATTTACGGATTACGGATTACTTCGGATGAGTCTGGCCCACTGGCTAAGACGAACTGACCTACTGTTGGGCCTTTTTGCTTTGTGCTCCATTGCCCTTCTACAATAGTAGTAGGCATACTAGTAGACAGGGTGTAGTCTCGAGTTCTCTGTTTTCCTCGCCCGATGGGGGAAATAGAGGACACGATCGAGACACCAGCAATTCCCACTATATCGGTGGAAAGTGCTGGTGGCGAGAAGGTATCGGTTAGGTATGACACCGATAAAAGAAAGAAGTGCCAGGGGATGGATAGGGGGATGGATAAGGGGATAGATGAGAGGATGGATGAGAGGATAGATGAGAGGATGAATGAGAGGATAGATGGAGGGATAGATAGAGAGGCGTTTGTGTTGGTGCTGCGGCTGCCTGATTTGTCAGGCAATAAGCCGCTGTTGAGTATTGTGCTTAGGGCCTTTGATGGGAATCTCTTATCAGAGGAACGAGCACAATTACTTATTCGTTTATTTGAGCCCATTCTTGTAGGGCTCGGGAGAGGAGTGTTTGCCGTCGATCGGCACTATGGCTTGGTGATAGGATTGATGAATGGCTACGCCGCAGTTGCAGTGTTGTGCTTGTTTTGCTTGATCAACAAAAGCAAGTACAATTACTTAGCTTTCGATTTATCTTTACAAGCTGTTGTTTGAGATAATGCTTGTAAGAGGAGTGCTTGAGAGAAAGATGTTTTGTTGGAGAGTATTTGTTTGGTGTTGCGAATGCTTGATTTGTCAGACTATAAGCCGCTATGAGTATTGTATTTAGAGCCTTTAATTGGAATCTTCGATTAGAGGAATAAGTACAATTATTTATTTTTTTCGTCTTTGTTCGTTTGTATAAACTACTGTTTGAAATAAGATTTAAAATAAGAATATTTTTATTCGAAAAATATTTATTAATTTTAATATTTTAAATATTTAAAATTTTAAATCGAAAATAAAATAATTCTTTTAAATTGAGTAATTATAAATTTCGATAAATTTTGAGAATAACGCTAGTTCGCTAATATTGTTTTCGAAGTTCGATTACGTATTTTTTATTTTTTTTATTTTATTTATTTGTTTAAAATAAACGAGTTTTATATATTAATAAAATATAATAAAAAAAAAAATTTTATTTGTTAAATTTATTAAAATTTACATTTTTTTTAATAAAAAAAAATTATTAATATCGAAATAAATATTATAAAATATTTATATAATATTTACGTGCGACTCGAGATCGTATTTAATTAATATTATTTTATTTTTATTTTTAATATATAATTTTTAATTTCGAGTTTTTATTCGAAATAAATAATTAAATTAATAATAAATAACGTATATTAAAAATTAAAAATTTTATCGTACGTTTTATTATCGAATTCAAATAATAATATTTTATAATATTAATAATAATAATTGTTTTAAATTATAATAATTATTAAATTTAATAATTTCAATAATATATTTATTTAAAATAAATAATAAACGTTTATAATTACAATATTATTTAATTAAAATTTTTTTAAATAATTATATAAATATTTTAAATATTGATTAATTATAAAATTCGCGTAAATATTAAAATATAAAAAATATTTTATAAATTTTAAAAAAAATTAAAAAAATAATAAAAATTTATAATTTAATTAATTTAATAATATTTTATAAATAAAAAATAAAAAATAAATAATTATTTTATTTAATTAAAAAAAATAAAAAAAATAATTATTATTTTAAATAATTTGTTTATAATTTTTTATAAAAGAAATTAATAAATAAAATTAAAAATATAAAAATAATAATTTTATATAAAAAAATTTATTTTATAATTTAAACGTTTAATAATAAAAATAAAAAAATAATATTAATTTAATATATTAATTAATAAATTATTATTATTTTTATTAAATTTTTATTAAATATCGTTTTTAAAATAATCAAATTTTTTTATAAAATTTTAAAAAAATTAAATATTAAATATTTTATTATTATTTAATAAATATAAATTAATAATAAAAAAATTTAAAAAAATAAAAAAAAATAAACGTTTAAATTTAATTAATTCGAAATTAAATTTTTATAAATAAATGTATTTTAAATATTATAATTAAAAAATATATATTAATTTTATTTATTAATCAAAAATTATATATAATATATTAATAATAATTTAATTTTAAAATTTAAAAAAAAAATATATTATTAAATAAATAATTTTAATTTTAAAATTTAAATTTATATTTAATAAAATTTTTCATTTTTATTAATAATTTTTTTTTATTATAAAACGATTAAAATTAAATTTAATATTATTAAAAAAACGTTTTTAATTAATATTAAAATATAAAAATAAATATAACGTTTTAAAATTTTAAAATTAATTAATAAAAAAAATTATTAAATATAATAATATTAAATAAAAAAACATATAATAATTATTTTATAATTATTTTTTTAATATTTAATTATATAATATTATATTATAATTATAAAAATTATTTTTTTAATTTGTTTTATTAAAAGTTTTATTTATAATTATAATATAATTATTAATATTTTAAAATTAAAATAATATAAAATATTTAAATATACGTAAAATCTTTTTTTGAATTCTAATATATATATTGATTTATAATTAATTAAAACTATTTAAAAAACGAAATTCGAAATACAAAATTTTTACTTCGAAAATAAAAATAAAATAATATTAATTATATGCGATTTCGAGTCACACGTAAATATTATGTGATATTTATTTTAATATTAGTAATTTTTTTTCTATAGTGAAAACGTTATCGTTTTCAATAATCTAAACAAATAAAATTGTTTTTTTCTTTTATTATACGTTGTAAATATATAAAATTCACTGATTTTAATACAAATAAAAATATTAAAAAAGTAAAAATTATATAATTAAATACTAAAAACAATATTAATTTATTAGTATTGTTTTTAAAATTCGTTGAAATTTATAAACTTCGAATTTAAAAAAATTTTCTTATTTTTGATTTAAAATTTTAAACAATAATAATATTAAAAACAAATATTTTTTTATTTATTTTTTTTATTTATTTTTTTTTATTATTTTTTTCTCTTTTAATTTATTTTTTTATTCGTATTTCAAAATAATTAATATTTAAAAACTTTTTCAAAGTTTTATTAAAAATTAATTTTATTATAATATTTATCAAATTATTTTAATTATTAATTTATTTGATTTTTTACAATTTTTTTCGTTTGTATAATTATCGTAAAATTATAATATCGATTATTAAACGCTTTTTTTTAATTATTTCGAGTTTAATTAAACATTCGTAAAATAAATACAAATCAATATATACAATTATTGAAATATTAAAAAAATCGAATTATTTTACAATTATATTTATAATAAATTCAATTATTATTATTATATTAATTTTTTTTACTATTTTATATATTTTTAAAATTAATACGCTTTTAATAATTTATTTGCTTTTAATAAAATTGTAATAAATGAATTTTTTATTATTTTTTTTATTTTCATTCGTAAAAATAATTTTATATTTAATTTAAAAATTAAAATTTTTATTGTTTACGAACGATTTATCGACGAAAATGAAAAATTTTACTATTAATAAATCTACGACAATATATTTAAATTCTCGATCTAAATTTTTAATTTATTATTTTAATTTTTTATTTAATGTAATTATTTCGTTTTCGATCGAATTTTATTATTCAATAGCGATAAATAAATCGAAAATTACTTCGAATTAACAAATTATAATAATATAAATATTTCGAGTATATTATTTTTTATATTCAATTTACATATTCAATAATTTGAAATCTATTAATTTGAGTTTTTATTTTGATTTTTTTATTATAATTAAATTATTTTTTTATATTGAATTAATATATATTTATTAAAAATCAATAAAGTTTCTAATATAAAAACTATTTTGAGTTTTATTACGAATTTAATTTCTTTAAATTGATTTTTTTCGAAATTAAAATTTTTTTTTTTATTAATATAAACGTATTATTTATTTATATTCTAATAATACTAAATATTTTTTTCTCGATTATAATCAAAAAACAAAAATCGTATATAAATATAATTATTAATAACTTTTTTTTATAGTATTTATAATATATAATTTATTAATATATTTTTGTTTTTATTATTTTATATAATGATTTTAAAATTACTATAATAATATTCGATAAATAAAAATAGTAAATTTATTTTAATAAATACGCGAATATTAATCGTTAAAAATTAATTACTAATTATATATATATTTACGTAATATCGCGAAACTATACTCTAATTATTTTATTTGAAAATTAAATTAAAAAAAATATTAATATAATAATAATTCGTTAATTAATTCTTTGAATAATTGAAAATTGTATAAAAATTATTTTTTCTTTTTATCGTTATATTTTTAAATTATTAGTTTTGATTTTTCGTACGAATTATTAGTAATTTTGTTTTTGATTTTATTAATTAATTTCGAATTGAAAATATAAACGTTAATATATTTAATAAAATTAAATTTAACGAATTAAAAAACTTTTTTTACAATTAAATTATTGATTTTTTTTTATTAAAATTTCTCGAATAATATTTCGAATATAATAATTATATTATTTCTTTGTAATTATAATAAAAACTCTTTATCGATTTTTTTTTTTATTTATTATAAACGTTATAAATATTTTATTTTTATTTCTAATAATAATAATAAATATATTATTGAAATTTTTATTATCGTTTTTATTTTCAATAAATTAATAATATTTATTTTATCGTAATTTTTTATCGAATATTTTTTTATTATTATATAATTTTTTTAATCGTTTTTAATCGTATTATTTTATTAATAATTTATTAAATAAAAAAAATATAAAAAATAATTTTTCATTAATAATTTTTTTATAAAACATTTTTTTTATATAATACGATTTAATTATTATCAAATGAAATTCAATCAATTTATAAAATATATCGATCGTATATATTTTTTTTATTCGTTATTAATAATTTGTATAATTTTTTTTAATTTTTTTTTTTTTTATTAAATACGTACATTCGAAAGAATTAATAAATTTAAAGTAAATCTCGTATTCGAATTATTTTTTATTGTAAACGCGTTTATAATTTAACGTTTAATATATAAATTTTATATTTTTTTAATAATTATACGAATTGTTTTAATTTTTTTAATTATTAATAAAAATAATATATTTTTAGCGATTATTTTAAAATATATTTCAAAGATTAATAACGTTAATACAATTTTATTTAATTTTATTAAATCGTTTATTATTTTAATTACTATTTATAGAATTAATTTTTTATTAATTTACTCGTTAATAAATTCGTTTTAAATAATCTTATAAACTCGTCGCAATAAAATATAATATTTTTTTACTTTTTTCACGCTATTATAAATTTCAATAAAAACTTTTTTAATTTCAATTATTATTATTTTTATATATTATTAAAAAATTTTAAACGAGAAATTCTTTTTCATATTATAAACGAAATAATTTAATAATTTTTAATATATATCGATTTAATATATTCGAAAAATATTTTATATTATTTTTATAAATATATTCTTTAAAAATCTAATTATTTAAAATATTATTACTAAATTTACTATTTATAAAATTATTTTTTTATTCAAATATAAAATATTAATAATAATCGAATAATTAAACTTATAATTATTTTGTAAAATAAATTTAAATTTTTTAAATAATTTATTGTATATTTAATAATAATAATAATATTTAATATTTACATTATAATTTGCGCGTTAAAAAATTCTCAATAAACGTCGTATTAATAAATAATCGAATTATTAATATAATTATCGTAATTCGATTTTAATAAAATAATTTTAAATTAAATTCTTTTTTTATTAATATAATAATATCTATAAATAATTTTATTTTCGTATAATTAAAACAATTTTATTTTTTTAAATTAAAACGTTTTTAAAATTATCGAATTTTATTTTTATTTTATTTATATTTTAAATACAAAATAAAAATAATATATTTATTAAAACGACGTAAAATATTATAATACTCAAAAACGTATTAATTTAAATTGTTTTTTTAATAATATAATTTTTTTATTAAATCGAATTTTGTAAATACTAATTATTAATACATTTAATTAAATTCTATTATCGATTTTTTATAGCGCTCGAAATTGTAATTAATCGATAATTAATATTTTTACAATTTTATTATTTAATATAATCTTTTGAAAATTTTCAAACGAATAATAATTTTCGAACGTAAATATTAAATTTTTATCGAATTACTATAATAGCAAATTATATATATTTTTTTTTATAATAATATAATAAATAAATTAATCGTTTAAAATAATTATTATTTAAATATTATTAATTTTTTTAAATTTAATAAAAAAAATTTATTTTTGTTTTTTATTTTTATATTTATCAATAATTATTCGATTTTCTCGATTTTATTATTTTTCGAAAAAAAATTTATATTTTCGTATTTAATAAAAAAAATTTAATAATAAATTATTATAATATTATAATTAATAATATATTTAATATATTATCAAAATTTAAAATATATTTATTATCGTTTTTTTATTATATATTTCGTTGATTAATAATTTGATTTATTACAAATATAATATTTTTTTTAATAAAATCTTTTTTAATAATTACAATTCGCGTAATAATTATTATTATTTCGAGATAATTTTTTGTTTTTTTTATCGAATTGAAAAAATCGAAAAATAGAAATTGATTTATATTTATATTTTTTATCGCGTTTTTCGTATATTCGATTAATTTAATTTTAATCGATTTTATTATAATTTTTTTGGTTTTTTTAGAAATTGCAATTGAAATTATTATTATATTATTACGTTTCTTATAAACGTATTGTAATATTGATCGCGAATTATAATTTAATATAAATATTTTTAAACGTATTTATAAATTTATAAAGTATAAAATTATATTTTTCGATATTTCTATAAATATTAATAATTTGATTTTGAAAATTGTATTTTGTACGATATTCGCTCGATAAATTATATTGAATTTATTGAAATTAATCGAAAAATAATTGAAAATATTTTAATTTGATTTTTAATTGATTGATAATAATAGTTTATAATAATATAGTTTTTCTCTATAAAAATATATACAATTATCAATTCTCGTTCGTTTTAAAATACATTCGAACTATATTTACTATTATTATAAAACTATAATTTTTTTTTACGATTTTATCGTAATAAAATAAATTTATACGATTTTTAAATATAATAAAAAATGTTTTATCGTATTAATTTTCTAGTAATTTAATTTTAAAATAATAATTATAAAAAATTTACAATTTAATATTGAAAATATTAAATAATTTTTTATTATATTTTTTATTATTATTAATATATATTTTTATTAAATTTGTAAGCGATTTTATTAATATATTTTATAAAGACTAAAAATTGTAATATTGAAAATTGTTGTTTAATTAAACGTTTTAATCAAAGTTTATATTTTTTGAATTTTATAAATTGTTTTATTAATATATTAATTAATAAAATTATCGATTTAAAAATTGAATATTTGAAAATTGTATATTAAAATACTATATATTTGAAATTCGAATTTCGTAGAATTAAATATTTAAAATATTTAAAATTTGAAAACGTTATAATCGTAAAAATAAATTATTTTAAAAAATATTATTATTTTAAACAATTTTTTTTTAATATTAATTGAATTTTATTTAAAATAAATATAAAATTTGTTTTTATTTATTAATTAATTTATTATTTCTTTTTCAATTTATTTATAATAATTTTTTCAAATATTTTTATAATTTTTTTATAATTTTTTTCTCGTTTTTTAATAATTATATTTTTCGTTCGTATAATATATTTTATAATTCTCGAATAAAAATTAATATTATTTTAAAAAATATATTTTTCGTTTATTTATTGAAATTATTTTTAAAATATTTCTATATAATATAATTCGTATATTCGTTTTATTTGTAGTATTTAATATTAAATATAATAAATATATTAATTATTATTTTGTTTAAATTTTTATTCGTTGTATCAATTAATAAATTTTATATTTTTTTTTTTTTAAATATTATTTCGAAAAATAAAAAATAATTTAAACGTTTTAATAATATTGAATAATAAAAACAAATAAAGAAAAATAAATACAAAAACGAATATAAAAACGAATATAAAAACGAATTAACGTTTTCAAAGAATAAATATTTTTAATAAACGTTTAATTAAACGTTTAATTAAACGTTTGTAATAAACGTTTTTATAATACGTTTTTCGATAGTAATTTATAAAGATTTCGTGTAATCGTAATTTAGTATTAGTATATTGTTCGATTAATTAATTCGAAATTATAAAATGTAAATATAATCGAAATAAAAAATAGAAAATAATATTAATTTAATGTAATATTTAAAATCAAATAATAAATATAGTAATTTAATTAATTATTTGATCGAGTTTTTCGTAAAATAATATTGTTTTACGTAATAAACGTAAACTCGAATTGATTATTTAAAAGTACGAACTTTTCTATAGTTGATTTTTTCGAATTTTCGAAAAACAATTAAATATTTTAATCTCGTTTCTACAGAAAAAAACAATGAAATCTTTTTATAGTTTAACAATTTCTAATAATATTCAATCGAGATTCTTTAGTACTTTCTATAATAAATTTATTGATATTTTTAATTTATTGTATTTAATTTTTTTTCAATAGATTTTTATTAATTCGTAATTAAAAACAATTATTAATTAGTATTAATATTATATTAAAAATATCGAATTTATTAATAAAATAATTTAAACGTACATAAAATCTTTTTTTAAATTCTAATATACGTATTAATTTATAATTAATTAAAATGATTTAAAAAGCGAAATTCGAAATACAAAAATTTTATTTCGAAAATAAAAATAAAACAATATTAATTATATGATATTTATTTCGATAAAATAAAATATATAATATATATATATTTAATTTTTATTAATATATTAAATAAATAATTATTAATTATTATTATTATTATTATTATTATTATTATATTTTTAATAAAATTACGTAATTAACGAATTATATATTATTTTAAATAAATTTAATTTACGATTAAAATTTTTTGATTTTATATTTTTTTATATTTTATTATTATTAAAAATCGAAAATTAAAAATTAATTAATAAAAAAAAATTTTTAATTATAAAATGATAAAATTATAAAAAAATATTAATTTATAAAAATTATATATTAAATTACTCAAAAGAATTAATATTAAAATAAATATAAAAAAAAATTATTTATAATAATTATTTATAATAATTAATTTTATTTTTAATAAAAATTAAAATATAAAAAAAAAAATTTAATACGAAAAAAAAAAATTATAATATTAAAAAATGAAATTATTTTATTATTTTATATTTTAATTTTAATTTTTTTAAAAATTATAATTTATAAATTGTTTATAATTGTTTTTAAATTAAAATAAATTTCGAATTATAAAAAATAATAATAAAAAAATTAAAATAAAAAAAATTCGATTAAAAAAAAATTTATTTAAAAAATTAAAATATATTTTTTTTTATAAAAAAAACAATATAAATAAAAATTAATTTTTAAAACGAATTTTATTTAAAAATAATAATTCGAAAATTTATATTTTTAAATTATTAAATTAAAATTAATAAATTATTTATATTAAAACTTTTTTTTTATTTTAATTATATTATCGATTTTTTTTAAAAATATAAAATTTTAAAAAATATATATTTATATTAAAATATAATATTAAAAACTATTTAAAAAAAAGTTATATAACGTTTTAAAAAAAGAATTTTACGAGTATAATTAAAAATATTATTAAATAAATATAAAATTTTTATATAAAACTATCGATTAATTTATAAAAAAATTTTAATAATAAAAACGTATATAAATTTATTTGATCGAATATTTAAAAAATTAATTAAACGAAATAAATTAAATAAATAATATTAAAAACGCGAATTTATAAAAAAAAAATTTTTTAAAAAAAACGATTATAAATTAATAAAAATATTTATTTATAATTATAATAAAATATATAATAAAATAATTTTGTATTTTATTCGAATTATTTATAAAAGAAATTTATATTAAATTTTAATTTTCGATTTTATATATTATTTAAATTTAAAAATTTTAATTTGAATAAACAATTTTATTAAAAAATTAAAAAAAAAATATTTTATATATTATTTAATAATTTAAAAATATTTTAAAAATTAAATAATATTATAATTTTTATAAATTAAAATTAAAATTAATATATTTTTTTACGAAAATATAAACGAAATTTTTTTTTTAATTATAAATAAAAAAATATAATAATATAAAAAAAAGAGAATATAAAATTTTATATAATTTAATATTAATTAAATTTTTATAAAATAAATTATTAATTATTTAAAAAAAATATAATAAAAATTAATATTATATATAACGATTAATAAAACGAATAATATTATTTTAAATATTTTAAACGAATAAAAAATAAAAAAATCGATTTTGTAATTAATTATTTTTTCGTAAATTATTATTTATTTATAAATATTATTATTGAAAAAACGATTAATAATATTATAATTTTTAAAATTATAATTAATCTTTATAATTGTTTATATTTAAAAATAATCGATATTAATATAATAACAATTTTAATAAACGTTTTAAAAATATATAAAAAATTTAAAAATTTATTTAATTTATTATTTAAAAAAAAATTTAATATTAATAAATTTTTTTAAAAAAAATCGAATTTATTATTATATATTTTAATAATAATAATATTAATATTTAAAGTTTTAATAAAACGATTATTAATAAATATAATAATTATAAATAAATTGAGAAATTAAATTTAAAATATACGAAAAAAATTTTAATAAAAAACGAAAATAAAAAAAATATATTTAAAAATCGAATTATAATAATAAATTTTATAAAATATTTAAAACGAAAAACGAAAAAAAAAATAAAAAAAAATTAATAAAAAAATAAAAAAATAAAATAATAATTCGACGTTAAAAATAATAATTTTATTAATAAAATTTTATTATAAAAACTTTTTAAAAATATTAAAAATTATTTATTTTATAAAATAATTTTATTAAAATTTTTATAAAATATTTAAAAAAATAAATTGATTTATTTTTATAATATTTAAAATTAATTTGAAAAAATATATTATTATTATTTTTAAATTATATTTTAATTTATTTAAATTAATTAATTTAAATAAAAAATATAAAATATTATATTATTTTTACGTATATAATTTAAAAATTTTATAATATTATTATAAATATTAAAAAATTTTATTTATTTATTATTATTAAATAAAATCGAATATAATATTATTTTTTTTTATAAATAATATAAAAAATTTTTTTTAAAATAATTATTTATTATAATATTAAAAATATAAATTAAATATAAAAATAATAATTTGTAAAATAATATATTTCGAGATTTTAAAAATTTTAATTTTATTTGTACGATTATAATTTTTTTTTAAAAAAAATTTATTAATATTAAATTATTAAAAATTATTATATTTGTATATATTTTTAAATCGAAAAAATATTAAAAAAAAATATTATTAATTTAAAAAAAATTTAAATAAAATAATATAAAAACGAAATTATTTTTTTCGATTTTTTATAAAACGTTTTTTTTAATAAAAAAATATAAATAAAATTTTAAATAAAAAATAAAATTTATAATAATATTATTATTTTTAAATATAAATATTAAAAAAAAATATTTAAAAAATAATATAAAATATTAATTATTTTATTTTATTAAAAAAAAAATTTATTATTAAATAATTTTAATTTAAAAAAATACAATTTATTAATTTAATCGACGAAATTAAAAAAAATTTTAAAAAATGAAAAAATTAATTTAAATAATTTAAAACGTAAAAAATATTTATTATTATAAATTATTTTAATATTAACAAAATTACAATTTATTTTTAAATAATTAATATTTTTATTTATTAAAAATTAATTATTAAAATTTAAAAAAAAAAAAGTTTTTTTAATAAAATAATATTTAATTATAAAGAAATAATAATATTTAATTAAAATATTTTTTAAAATTTATAAAAATATTAATTTATTTATTTATATTAAAATAATTTAATAAATAATATAATAAAAAATTTTTATTATTTTAAAATTTTATTTTTAATTATAATAAAAATATATATATATATATATATTAATTATAAAAAAAATTATTAAAAATTATTAATTAATTAATATAATTATAAAAATAAAATTTATTATTTTAAAAAATATTAATATATTTTTTTTTTTTCGTAAATAAATTTTTTAAAAAATTTATTAAATATTTAAAATAAAAATATAATAATTTTTATAATTTTATTGAAAAATTTATAAATAATATTATTTTTAAATTATATAAAAATTAAAAAAATTTATATAAATTATAATTTTATTAAAATAAAATAATTATTATTAATTTTATTTTTAATTTTAAAAAACTTTTTTTTAAAAATATAAAAATTATTAAAATTTTAATATTATTATTAAATTATTATATTAATTAATTAAAAAAAAAAAATTTAAATAAAAAATCAAATAAAAAATTATTATAATTTTATTAATAAATAAAAAACAATTATTTTAAATATTAATATTAATTAATAAAAATATAAAAAAATATTTAATTAATATAATAATAAAAAATAAAAATAAATAATTTAATAAAAATAAAAATTTTAAAATATTATTAAATAAAATTATAATACGATAAAAAAATATTAAAATTTTTTAAAATATTTTTATAAATTATAATTTTAATTATATAATATTTATTTTATTTTTAAAATAAATATTAATATATTTATTATTTAATTAAATTAAATAATAATAAATATTTTAATTATTTTAATTATTTATTAATTTATTTAAATATAATTATTCAATTTCAAAATTAAATATATTAAAAAAAATATTTATATTATTATAAACGAATTATTTAAAAAATTATAAATAAAAAATATTAATAAATTTAATTATATTAAAATAATTTCAATTTTAATTAAAAAATATAAAATTAATTAAAAAATTAAAAATAAAAATATTTATTTAAATTATTAAATTTAATATTTTTAATTTTTAATTTTTAATATTAATTATATTTTTTATATATATTATATTAATTATTTTTTTCAAAATTATTAAATTATTAAATAATAATAATAATAATAATAATAATAATAATAATAATAATAATAATAATAATAATAATAATAATAATAATAATAA
>MU119879.1:0-14579 GCA_014904845.1 Acephala macrosclerotiorum | reverse complement strand
AAAAAAAAAAGTACAACGATTTTAAAAAATTGAAATCGTTCAATAAAAATAAAATAATTCAATTCGTAATTGAATTCAAAAAATTAAATTTTAATATTATTAAAAAATACAAATAATTCGTCGTTAAATTTACTAGAAAAAGAAATTCACATGAAAACAATATTATACGATCGATTAATTATTTTATAATATTTTATAATATAATTAATAAATTTAAAATCATCGAATTATTTGATTATTAATTAATTTATTATACGATATCGAATATTGTAATATAATCGAAATCGCTTTCAATATTTACTAATACAAAAACGTATTTAACGAATTACTACACATTAAACGTTTTTATAAGTATTATAATCGATACTAATATCGTTTAACGATCGATTATCGACGAAAATCAATATTTAATTTTTTAATAAATTCGAAACGTTAAATTGAACGAATTTAAAATTAAAAAAACAATAATTAAATTTAAAATCAACAAAATTTTATCTCTTAAAACTATCGATATCAATACACTAATTGAACGTATTACGTTTTACGTAATTCTAATAAACGTATTTTTTTTATTATACTTTTAAAATATAAACAAACTACGAATTAAATTCGATAATTTTAATAATATACTTATTTAAAATAAACGATATACACTTATTATTAAAGCGTTTAAATATCTTTAAATACTATTTAATTTATTTAAAAATTTGATTTATAGTAATTGTAAAATTTTTACAACAAAAATCGATTTTATTATTTATTATTTGATTGAAACGAAACTCAAACGATTATACAAATACTTCGAATATTTATCGATCGCCAAATTCGCGCGAATATTAAAACGTAAAAAACATTTTACGAATTTCAAAGAAATTAAAAAAATAATAAAATTTTATTAATAATATTAAATAAATAATAAATCTCTCGATCGTTTCAAATTTATATTACGCGATAATTATAATTTTAATTATTTCGTTTATTTAAACATATTATAAATCGATAAAAAATTAATACTTTAAATCGTAAACGAAATTACAATATTTCAAATCGCGAAATTTTTTGTAAATATATTAATAAAAAAAACATAAAACGTTTTTCGAGTGTATTAAATCGACGTTTATTTTAAATTATTAATATTTACTATTTATAATTTCAAAACGAATTTCAATTCTAAAAAATTTTACAATAATATTAAAAATATAAATATCGATTTGAAAATTATATCAATAGAAATCTACAACTCGATTAATCTAATAAAAAAATACTACGCTTTATTAAAACGTACATATAATATACTATTTTAAGAATTCTTCGATTTACAAAAAAAAAAGCGATTTCAAATAACGATCAAAATAATCAATAATACAATAAAATTAAACGATATTATTTTTATATTTTTTATTTTCGACGTCTACTTTCGAATATTATAATAAAACGCGTTTATAGTATCAATTGTTATTAGAATTAAAACGATAAAAAATACAATAATCACAATTCGAAAATATTATACTATTTATTAAATTAATAATATTTTACAAATAAAAAATAATCTATAGAATTATTATTTAATCGATCTATTTTTAAATTCAAACGTATTTATTTAAAAAGAAAATAAAAAATAAAAAAAATCATATACGCTTTTAATAGTAAATAAAAAAATATATTAATTACAATTATTAAACGAATTAAAAATTTTTCACAATATTACAATAAAATCATTTTATTAAAACTTCGAACAATTTAAAAAGCAATTAAAGAATTATTTATTAAAAAAAAACTTATTAAAAAATTTAAATTTAAAATTAAACTTTTTTAAAAAAAATTCGAAAATAGAAAAAAATATATTTAATTTACTTCGCTCAATCAAAAAAATCTTATATACTTCGAAAAAAAATTTATATTTATTTCGAATTACAATAAAAATCTTTTTTTACGTTTCTAATTTCAACGAATATATTTATATAATAATTTATATAAATATAGAAATTTTTGAAATTTATTTAATCGAAAAAAAAACTAAAAATAAATAATTATTTATAAATTTTCGCGCAAAAAAAATTATTATTACTTTAAACGATTTATTCGCAGTTTTTCGTAAAAAAGAAATTAATAAACTAATCGCAAAAAAATTTTTTAAATTGATTTTTAATAATTCGAAAAAAATTAATAATCAATAAATTTTCGATTTAAAACTAATAAACGAAATCAAAAGTATAAAAACAGTAATTTTATACGAGAAATTTCATTTTATAATTTAAATATTCAATGATAAAAACAAAAAAACAATACTAATTCAATTTTCGATTATTTAATACATTAATCAATAAATTATTATTATTTTAATTTTATTTCTCAAATTTAAAAAAATCAATTTTTATTTGAAAAATATTATTTAAATATACGTATAATTAACAATTTTATTAATACGTATTATTTTCGTTAAATCTTTAAAAAAAATAATAAATAAGTTTTTATTGAACGTTATTTTCAAAGTAATTAAACTTTTCTACAAAATCTCGAAAACGAAAATATATTAATATAAAACGTATAATATTTACTATAAAAATAAATTTTTAATAAAATTTTTAATTTTTGATTTTTATTTACTTATTACGAAAAATAATCGATATATAAATCGATAATACGCTTATTTTAAAAGATTAAATTTTTATAGAATTAAAAAACTTTAAATTGCAAAAAATCAAATTATTAATTAAATTTACAAAGTTTTTTACATTAAATATTTTTTTATTATTTAATAAATATAAACTAATAATAAATAAAATTAGAAATAAAATTGTATTTTCGCAAAAAAAGTAAAATAAACGCTTAAATTTAATTGATTTGAAATTAGATTTTTATAAATAAATATATTTCGAACAATATACTCGAAAAATATATATTAGTTTTATTTGTTAATCGGAAATTGCATACGATATATCGATAGTAATTCAATATTAATATTTCGAAAAAAAGCAAATTATAGCGTTAAATAAACGATTACAATAATAAATAAATAATCTCGATCGTAAATTTCGATTCTTTTGTTTAAATTTACATTCAATAAATTTTTTTGTTTTTATAGACGATTTTTTTACTATAAATAAAAATTTCAATTCGCAAATCGAGTATATTATCGTTTTTAATAATAAAATTTATAGTAATAAACAATTCGATTTATAAAACAATTTATTTTATTAAAATTTAATAAAGTGCAAAAAAATTACTTATATTATTTTAATTTTTAAATTATACGCAATAATAATAAAAATCGATATAAAAATCTCGATTTTTATTACTTTTAATTTTATTATAAAACGATTCAAATTAAATTCAATTTTCGTAATTATTTATATCGATTTTTTTTTTCTTTACAAATATATAATCAAATTCGATACTATTAAAAAAAAGCGTTTTATAATTAATATTATAATTATTAAACAATCGTATAAACACAAAATTTTTTCGAAGATTCGATAAATTGCTAAAAATAATAATTCAATTAATATTATAATTAAATTTAATACTAATAAAATATTTAAATCGTTTATTAGTATTAATCGTTTTAATATTAAAATACAAAAATAAATACAACGTCTCGAAGTCTAAAAATCAATCGACGAAAACGAGAATAATAAAAAAAGCGATTATTAAAAAAAACAATACTAGAAAAAGAAATATATAATTATTATTTTAGTGTTTTTAGTATTTTTTAATATTTTCAGTGTTTTCGAGAATAAAACTTTCGATTAACTCGAAAATTATAAATATTGAATTTGAAATTTTTTTTTTAAATTTAATTTAATCGATCAAATATTACAATACGTAATAACGATTAGTTTACGATCAAATTTTCTTCTAATATTTGGTAATAGAATAGCGCGTTAATAATTGTAGTAGTACTTTTTTTTGTATTTGATTTACGAGTTGAAAAAAGTGTTTTTTTTCAAAAAGAGAATTACTAGTATCGATTCAATTATATGATCGTTTAAACGATCGATTAAATAATTCGAACTATGATTTTTATTGCTTTTAACAATAATTGTTTTAATATTTACTTTTTAATTTTACGTTTACTTTATTTAATTATATAATTAAATAAATACTCTTTCTAAAAAAAAAAAAACAAAATTGAATTATTGATATTAGACTAAGATTTTAATACTTCGTAATTTGTTTTCAAACGTTTCAACAATTATTAATTAATCGCAATTTATAATATTTCGAAAATTTAATATTAACGTTTAATTAAATATTTTTACGATTGGAATTTATAAGATTTACTTTAATAAAAGTATTATTTTATCGTAAGAAATTATTCGAATTAATATATTATTAAATATTATTATTTTTTATATTATTTTTATTTTGTATTCAAAATATAAACATTATAAATATAAAATTTGATAATCTTAAGAATATTTTAATTTTAAAAAATAAAATTGTTTTTATTATAAAAAAATAAAACTATTTGTAAATATTATTATATTAATAAAAAAAAATTTAATTTGAAATTATTTTATTAATATCGAATTATATTAATTATATAAACATTTTAATTATTTATTAATACGACGTTTTATAAAAAAAATTTAACGAATTAATTATAATATAAATATTAAATATATTTAATATTTTATTAAATATTATTACTATTATTAAATATATAAACAATTATTTAAAAAATTCAAATTTATTTTGTAAAATAATTACGAGTTTAATTATTTAATTATTATTAACGTTTTATATTTAAATAAAAAACTAATTTTACAAATAATAAATTCGTTTATAGTATTTCAAATTATTAAATTTATAAAAAACATATTTATAAAAATAATATAAAATATATTATATATATATTAAATCGATATATATTAAAAACTATTAAATTATATTATTTATAATACTAAGAAAAATTTTTCATTTATAGAATTTCAACAAAATATTAAAATAATAATAATTGAAATTAAAAATTTTTTTATTAAAATTTATAATAATATAAATAAAATAAAAAAATATTATATTTTATTATATTAAATTTACGAGATTATTCGCGATAAATTGATTGAAAAACAAATTAATAAAAATATAATACTATAAATAATAATTAAAATTATTAACGATTTAATAAAATTGAATAATATTGTATTTATATTATTAATTTTTAAAGTCTATTTTAAAATAATTAGTAATAATATATTATTATTATTAATTATTAAAAAAATTAAAACAATTTAAATAATTATTAAAAAAATATATCGTTTATACGTTTAATATCAAATTAATAATACGTTTATAATAAAAAACGATTCAAATACGAAATTTATATTAGATTTATTATTTTTATTCGAAATACGTATTTGATATAAAAAAAACAAATAAAAAAAATTATATAAATTATTAGTAATTAATAAAAAAATATGTACAATTAATATATTTTACAAATCGATTAATTTTTATTTAACGATTATTAAGTTTTATTATATAAAAAAAAAAATATTAAAAATTTATAATCGAATTAATAATTAAAAAAATAATCAAAAAAATCTCAAAAAAATTTTATTATTTTTAATTAAAATTTTTTTTTTGATTTTTTTAATCAAACGAATTAAATCAAAAACTAATTAAAAAATATAATTAAAAACGTTTAAAAAAATCACGAAATAAAAATATATATAATAAAAATTTTAAATAAAATAAATATTATAATTTTATTTAAAACAATAAAAAAAATTATAAAAATTTCAATAATTAATTTTTTATTATTATCGTTGAAAAAATTAAAATTTTTATAATTTTTATAACAAAAAAAAAAAAAAGCAATATAAAACTATTATTAAAACTATATAAAAAAAATATAATTACAATTTTTAAATAATTATTCGAAATATTTTTAAAAAAAAAAATCGATAATTTGATTATAAAAAGAATTTTTAATTTTATTTAATACGATTTTATTAAATATATTAAAATTCGAATTTTTAATACGAGATTAATTAATAAAATTAAAAAAAAAACTATTAATACTTTTTACGAGAAATCGAAATTAATAATTCAAAAATATAATAATAAAAAAAATTTTTTTTTTATACAATTTTCAATAATTTAAAAAATTAATCAACGATTAATTATAATATTAATATTTTCTTTGATTTAATTTTCAAATAAAAAGATCAAAATAAAATTTCGTAATATTATTCAAATTTACTATTTATATTTATTAAATACAATTGTAATTATTTTGAAATTTTTATATAATATTATAAAAATAAAAATATATTAATAAATTACGTATTATAAATACTATAAAAAAAATTGTTTATAATTATATCAATATACGATTTTTATTTTTTAATTATAATTATTAAAATTTTTTTTAATATTATTGAAATATAAACTAATAATACGTTTATATTAATAAAACAAAAAAATTTTACTTTCGAGAAAAACGAATTTAATAAAATTAAATTTTTAATAAATACGTTTTAATTTAATTTGAAAATACGATTCAATTATAATAAAAAAATTAAAATAAGAAAATTAAATTAATAAATATTAAATTATTTAATTTTCAAATTAAATATTAAAAATAATAAATTAAAGAAATTTATATTATTATAATTTATTAATTTAAAACAATTTTCGATTTATTTATTATTATTTAATATTAAAATTCAATAAAAAAAAATTTATTATATTAAATAAAAAATTGAAATAATAAATTAAAAACTTGAATCGAAAATTTAAATATATTATTCTCAATTTATTTACAATAAAAATTTTCGTTTTTATCGATAATTTATTTGTAAACAATAAAAAATTTAATTTTTAAATTGAATATAAAATTATTTTAATAAATGAATATTAATTAAATAATAAAAAATTCGAGATCAAAAAAAATCTCGTTTATTATAATTCGATTAAAAATAAACGCATTATTAAAAGTATTTTAATTTTTGAGATATATAATATAATAAAAAAAATCAATATAATAATTACAATTGAATTAATTATTAATATAATTATTTAACAATTAAATTTTTTTAAAATCTCGATAATCGTTTATACAAATTTATATTCGTTATACGAATATTTAATCAAACTTAAAACGATCAAAGAAAAACGTTTTATAATCGATATTATAATTTTTTATTAATCGTATAAACGCAAAGATTATAAAAAATTCAATAAATTAATAATTAAAATAATTCGACGAATATTATAATAAAATTAATATTTAATAAAATTTTAAAAAGTTTTTAAATACGAATTATTTTAAAATTCGAATAAAAAAATAAATTAAAAAAAAAAAAAATAATACAAAGAATTAAAAATAATATTTATTAAAAAAAAATTTTTTTTTTTTTATTTTTATTGTATTTTATATTTTATAATTATTTAATTTATAAAATTAAAAAAATAAAAATTATTTCAATTTTGACGTTTATAAATTTCGATAAACTTCCAGAATAATATTAGTCTATTAATATTGTTTTTAAAGTTTAATTATATAATTTTTATATTGAAATATTAATAAGTTTTATATATTAATAAATTATAATAAAAAAAAAAATAAAAACGTTTTTTTAAATAATTAAATTGAATTAATTTTTGTTACAAAAAAAAACTATCAATATAAGTATAATATTAGTTTAATAGTCACGTGAAACATTAGACCGAATTGAGACTAGTACCGTTTGCGCTAGAGTTGAGATTATATTTTTTAATTTTTACGCGTTTATTAAATTTACAATTTATAATAAATCAATAAATTATTTAATTTATTTATTTATTTTGTTTTTAATTTATTATTAATAATAAGTATTTCTAGTAATACTAATATTAATAATCGATTTTTTAATTAAATATTAAAAATTTAAATATATAATTATTATATAATACGTATTATTAATAAATTATTAATATTATTAATAATTAATTAATATATAAATAATATATAATTTAATAAAAATTATATATTATTTAAATTAAATAAAATTTTAATTTTTAAAAAATATAATAAAAATAATTTTATTTAATATTAAATTTTAAAATTTATATATTATAATAAATTTTTTTTTTTATAAATAATAAAAAAAGAAAATTAATAATTAATTTTTAAATTAATTTTTTTAAAACTTTTTTTAAAATTTATATTATTATAATTATTAATTAAAATAATATATAATATTTTTTATTTTTTTATTTATATTAAAAAATTATTAATTATTTTTAAAAAATTTTATATATTATTTTAAAAATTAATATTTTTTTTATAATTTAATATATTATTTATATAAAATGAATAATTCAATTTAAAAAATCGTATATAATATAATTATAATTATAAATAAAAATTATTAAAAAAATTTATATATAAAAATATTAATATTATTAAAAAATATAATTAAATATTATTTTAATATAATAATAATAATTAAAATAAAATAAATTTTTTAATTTTAATTTGTATTTTAAATAATTAAATATAATATATTTTTAAATAAATAAATTATATTTATTAATAAAATATATTACAAATTAAATTAATAAAATATATTTTATTTATAATTTTTTTATAAAATCTTATAAAAATTATATATTTTAAATTAATTTTTTAATTTTTTAATTTTAAAATTTAATATTATTTTATTATTTTATTTATAATTATATAATTTTTATATTTTTTATATTAACGTTTAATAAAAATTTTTATAATAATTTTATATTAAAAAAAAAACGAATTTAAAAAATATATTATTTTAATAAAAAATTTTTAAATTTATAATATTTTTAAAAATTAATTTAAAATATTTAAAATATTATAAATAATTATTTATATTAATATTATATTAAAAATATTATATTATTTATAATATGATTTAAATATATATAAAACTTTTTTTTAAATTTTAATATACGTATTAATTTATAATCAATTAAAATTATTTAAAAAATAAAATTCGAAATATAAAAATATTATAATATAATAATAAATACGTAATTTTAATTTTAATTTATTTAAAATTATTATTATAATATAAAAAAAAATATTATTATTATTATTATTATTATATTATAACGTTTATTATAATAAATATAAATATTATAATAAATAATAATACGATTTTAATACGTTTATACGACGTTTAAAAATTACAAAAAAATTTTATTTCGAGATTTTTAATTATATTAATTCTATTATAATATAACGATTGATATTCGACGTATATATTAATTTAATATATTAATTATATTTTTTTAAAAAATCGAAATATAAATACATTAATAAAATTAAAATAATTAATAATATAATCGATCGAATCGTCGTATAATATTAATTTATTAGTATTATTATAATATAAAAACGAAAAATACAAAATAAATTAATTTTAAAAATATTATTTATAAATAACGAATTTTAATTTAATTTAAATTAATTTTTATAAATTAAATGATCGATAAAATAATTTTTAAAATAATTATAAAAAATTTTATTATATTCGTAAATAAATACTTTTTATAAAATAAATTTTTATAATTTTGAATATAAATATAAAAAAACAACGAATAATTTATATTAAAAAAAATTCAATTTATTAACGAAATTATTAAAAACGTTTCAAATAATATATCGAATATTGAAAAAATATTAAATATTGAAAAAAAAAAATAAATTTAAAATATTAATTTTTTTAATAATAAATTTAATAATATAAAAATAAAAAAAATAATTCGTATTAATATAAAATAATTAAATAATGAAATAAATAATAATAAAAATAAAATTTTAAAATTATTACGATTATTATTATTATTTTTAAAAATAATCGAAGAAATTTTACAATTTATTACGATAATATTTAAAAAGTAAAATTATTATCGAATAAATTATAAATTTATAAAATTAAATTCAAACGAAAATAATAATAATAATTTTTAAATCGAAATAAATAAATTTGAATTATAAAATCAAATAAATATAAATAATATTTTTATAAAATAAAATTTAAAAAATATTGATTTTTTCGAATTATATAATAAAAAAATTACTAATAATTATATTTACGCGAATAAAATAACAATTTAAAAAAACGTTTATTTTTTTTATAAATATTTTTAAATTTAATATAATATTTAAATAAAAAAACATTATAAAATCAAATTTATAATAATATTTACATAAAAACGTTCAATGATAATATATTAAAAAAATCGAAAAAATTATTTATATTATATTTTAATTCGTTTTAAAAAACGATAATATTAAATTATAAACGAAATATTTTATTAATCGTTTTAAAAATTCGATTTTTATTATTTTAATAAAATTTATCGAAGAAAAATATATTAAAAACAATATAAAAATAAATAAAAATATTAAAATATATATAATTATAATAATATATTATATAAAAATTACAAATATAAAAAAAATTTTAATTTAATTTTTTTTACGTTTATAATAATTTAAATTTAAAATTATAATTTAAAATCGACGTTTTTAATAATATTATTCGAACAATAATAAAAATCGATATAAAATTAATAATTTGTAATTTTAATTTCGATTTTCGATTTTTTTTTTAAAACTTTTTTTTTAAATAAAATTTTAATAATAATAATACAATAATATTAATTAAATTTAAAACGTAATAAAATTATTATATTTTTTAAAATTTTAATATTTATTTATAATAACGTTTATAAATAATAAAAAAAAAATAAAAAAAAAATCATTTAAAAAAAAAAATTTAATTTAAACGTAAAAATTAAAAATATAAACAATATTATAAAAATAAAAATATAAATTAATCGAAAATAAATATATTATAATAAAATACTTTTTTTTTTAATTATTAATAATAAAATAAAATTAATAATATATAATAAATATAATTAAATATTCGAATTTCGTATAAAATATTTAAATATATTTTTATTAATATTTATAATAAATTTAAAACGTTAAAAAATATAATATTTCGTAATAATATAAAAATTATTAAAATGAAATTATATATATATAATTTTTTAAATAAAAATATAATATATATATATATATATAAAATTAAAATTTTATTTTTAATCAAATAAAAAAATTTGATTTAATTATATAAATATAAATTAAATTCGATTATTTATTAAAAAAAAAATTTAAATTATAATAATATAATATTTAATATATTGAAAATAATAATATTTAAAAAATTTATAAATTTAATTATTTTAATAAAACGAATTATTTTTTTATTTTTATATTAAAAATAATAATAATAAAAATATTTAAAAAAAAATTATAATTATTATTTAAATAATAAATTAATTAAAATCGAATTTATTATTAAATATGAAATTTTTATAAATAATAATAATTATTATTAATTATAAAAACTTAGTATTATAATTTGAAATATATAATAATTTAATTATATAAATTACAATTTTAAATAAAAAATTTAAAATTACTCGAAAAATTAAAATTATAATAAAAATTATTATTTTATTAAAATCGAAAATTATAATATTTATTAAATATATATTAATTTTTTAAAATGAAATTTATTTTTTTTAAATTTCGTATTTCGAAATAAAAAATTTATTTTTTAATTATATTAATTTTATTAATATTATTAACGATTTCAATATAATAAAAATAATATACTCGAAAATAAAATTAAATAAAATTAGTAATTTCGAATACGTATATATCGACTTTGAAATATAAACGAAAAAAAATATGTAAAACGATAAAAAAAATTCGAAAATATTCGAAATAAAATATATAAATAAATAATATATATTCGATATTAATAAACTCGAATATATTTTTAAAATCGCTTATAAAAATAATATATATATATATATAATATCAATTTAAACGTAATTCAAATATTATATTAAATTGTTTTAAATTATAATAAATATTAAATTAATCGCGATTTTATTAATATATTAAAAAAAAATATATATAAAAATTTTTTAATTAAAAAATAATAAAATAAAAAAATTATAATAAAAAACTTTTTATTTAATACTAAAAATAAACCCATTATAAATAAAGTTTTTAATGATTTCTACGATAAAAATCGTATAAAATATATATATAAATTAATATTATTTATTATATTAATATTTATAATTATAAAAAAACATTTAATTATTAATTTATAAATAATAAATAAATTAATTATTTTTAATATATATTTTATATCGTTATAATTAAATTTTATTAAAACTTTAAAAAAAAAGCAATTATAATTATAAACGATTTTTAATTTTTTTATTAATTTTTTATTATTAAAAATTATTAAAATCGTTTTATAATTATTAATTATCGAAAATTAAAACGATTTGAAATTATTTTTATAAGTTTTTATAATTTTATATAATAAGTATAATAATATATAAACAAATAATTAAAATCGTTTTATAAATTCGTAAAAAACTTTATAAATAATATTATAATTTTTTTTAATATAATAAAATTATATTTTATTTATTTATAAAAATTTTTAAAATTATTTTACGATTTATATTTTTTTTTTTATTAAAAAATCGTTTATCGATTATTTTTTTTATAAAATTTTTTAATTATTTTATAAATATATTTAATATATTTATAATAAAAAATAAAATCGTAATATTTAAACGTTTTAAATTTTTTATAATATGAAAAAAATTAAAAAAATATATTAATATAATAAAATAATTTTATTTGTATTTATTTAATTATATTTAAATTGTAAAATTAATATAATAATATAAAATCGAATTTATCGAAATAAAAAAACAATTAATACTACGAAAAAAAAAAAAATTATTTATATAATAAAAACGAAATATAAATCGATAAAATTAAAAATTCGTATTTAATAACGTTTTTAAAATTTATTTATAATATCTCGATTTTTTATATATTTCAATATAAAAAATATTTTAATTTTCAATTTAAACGTATTTAACGAATACGAGTTTTTTATTATAATTTTTTATTTATTATTAAAAATAATATTATAATAAAATTATATATATTTTTTTTTAAAATTTTTTGTAAATAATTAATTACGTATTTTTTAATATATAAAAAGTTTTTATTTATTATAAATTAATTAATAAATTTTTTTTTTTTATTTTAATTAATTAATTAATTTACGAATTACGAATTATTTCGTATAAATTTAATTTATTGATTAAAACGAATTAATTTACGATTAAATTTTTTAATTTTGTATTTTATTACTTTTTTATAATACTATTAAAAATTTTAATTAAATTTATAATAAATTACGTTTAATTCGTATTTTTTATAAACAAATTATTTAATATCGTAAAAAAAAAAAATTATTTAATCAAATTAAAAATAATTTATTTAATTTAAATATATTATATATTTTTTATTATAATATAATTTAATAAATATTTGATTATTATTTTAATAAATTATATTATAATAAAAAAAATTTATAATAAAACGAATTTTAATATATTAAACGTTTTTAAAATAAAAAATAAAAAAATTAAATAATATTACAAACGATAATAAATTTAAATATATTTATTTTTTTTTCAAAATTATTATAAATTTCGAATTTAAATTATAAATTTAATATAATTTTTTTAACGATTTTAAATTCGTTAAAATATTTATTAATTTCGAAATATAAAAAAATTTTTTTTTTTTTAATAAATAAAATATTAAAAACGTACTTTTTTAAATTCGAAGTAATTTATTTTATTATATCGTCGAAAAAAAATTTCGTTTTTATATTTCGAATATTATTATAAAATTTTTTTTAATATTATTTTAATATAAAAAAAACGTTTTACGATTTCGATTAATATTATATTTCTCGATTAAAAAAAAATATAAAAAAATATATATTATTTTATTTTATTTATTAATTTAATAAAATTTCGAAAATTTTTTTTTTATAATAAATTAAAATTAATTTATATTGTTTTATTTTTTTATTATATTATTATTATAAATTTTATTTTAATATTATTAATTATTTTTATAATAAATTTATAAAAAATCGAAAAATTCAATTAATTCAATTATATAATAATTTAAAATTATAAAATAAATCGAAAAATATTATTAATTTCGAAATATAATATTGTAAAAAAATAATAAAATATAAAGTAAAAAAATTTAATCGTAGATCAATTCGTTTTAATTAATAAATTAAATTTATTCGAAGTAATTCGTAATTCGTAAATCAATTAATCAATTAATTAAAATAGAAATAAAAAGAGTTATTAATTAGTTTATAGTAAGTGAAAACTTTTTATGTATTAAAAAATATATAATTAATACTATTTTCGAAACTAGTTATTTATAAGAATTTTTGAAAAGAGAATATATAATCTTATTACAATTGTTTTCTTATATAACGAATTCGTTTCAAGTCTCGAAAAAAAAAACTAGAAAAAAAAAAAAAATTTATTTTAAGTAAAAAATTTAAAATTCGAAATCTTTTAAATTATTATTGTTTTTTTTTAAGAATTTGATAATTTTCTCAATATTTTTATTAAGATTAAACTTTTTTGCAATTTTTTTTTTTTTTTTTTTT
>MU119878.1:0-14641 GCA_014904845.1 Acephala macrosclerotiorum | reverse complement strand
ATAAAAAAATTATATTATAAATATAAATTATAATATAATTTTTTAATATAAAAAATATTTATATTATTTATATATTAAAATAAATTAAAATTTTAAAATTTTAATTTTTAAAAAATAAATTTTAAAAATCGATTATAAAATTTTTTTATTTTAATATACGTTTTTACGTTTTAATTATAATAATATAATTCGTTATAATAATTTTTTTTTGTTTTTATTTAATTATTTAATATATTATAATATTATATAAAATTTAATTAAATTTTTATTTTTAATAATAAAATAATATTTTATAATTATAATTTTTTTTTATATATTATTATTATTTTTTATAATTAAATATATTTTAATATTAATATTAATCTTATGAAATTTTTATTTTTATTTTATTATAATATTTATTAAATTATTTTAATTTTTAATTTATTATTTATTTTAAAATATAATTTTATTTTTTTTATTCAAATATTTTAATAAATTTTAATTATTTTACGTTTTTCGTATTAATATTTTTTAAATTTATTTTAAATATAATATTTTATAATAATAAAATATTAATATTAATTAATTTTATTCGTATTATTTTTATTTATTATATTTTAAAAAAAATATTAAAAAATTCGAATTTCGATTTTTTTATTAAAATTATTAAAATTAAATTAATATATAAATTTTTTTTTAATATATAATTCGATTTTTAATATCGAAATAAATAAAAATTTATATTTAACAATTAATATTAATAATTTATTATTTTTTTTTTAAACGTTTATTTTTTTATTTATTTTTTTTATATTATTATTTAATATTTAATTAAAATATTATAAATAATTTTTAATTAAAATTATATTTTTTTATATTATTTATTTTTTTTTGTATTTTTTAATAAATTATTTTTAAATTTTTTAATTAATTTTTTTTTATTTAATTAAAAATTTTAATTAAATTATATAAAATTATTTTAATATAAAAATTTAAAATATTTAAAATTTATAAATTATATTTTATAAATATTAATATAATTATTATTTTATTTAATATTTATATTAAATAATTAATTAGTTTTTAATAATTAATATTAATATTATTTCGAATTATATTAAAAAATTTTTTTTTTATTAATCGTTTTATTGAAAAATACATATATTAATAACGTTATTAACGAGTTAATAATAATTTAATCGATTATTAATACTATCGATTATTTTAATTTAATATTAATAGTATCAATTTAGTATTAATAATACTAAAATATTACTAATAATATTAATTTAAAATTAAATATTTAAATATTTAAAATTTATAATTTATAATATTTATTTAATTTATTATAAAAATTTTAAATCAATTTATTAAACGCGCATTAAAATATTAAATTTTAATATTTTTCATTAAAACTTATATATAAACTAGTAATCGCGCTTTATTCGATCAATAGATTTTTATCGTTTTATAAATCATATAAATAAATAAAAATAAAAATTAAAAATATTAATACTATTTAAAATCTAATCGTAAAATCGATCGATTTAAGTAAAGTTTACGCGCGTAGAAATGCCGATTAAACATGCGAGTAATTGCGTTGTACTGCGCTACGCTACTTGATATTAAGAGCTTAAATTGAGACACTTAAAAACTGAGCGACTCAATTGATTAAATGTGGCTGCATAAAGGCCGCCGCGCGCAGCCGTCTGCAGCCGCCGAGAGCCGAGAGTTTTGGTGTTCTTATTGGCTTAGATCCACTTGCTAATCGACTATTATTAGGCGCCAAAGTTTTAAACATGCAATTACTGCGTAGCGCGCGCTATTAGCAAGCCGTTGATACCATTGGTAGCTAATTAGCATATAAAATTTTTTTCTGATATATATTAAATTAAATTTTATTTTTAATTATATTATTTAAAATAAATTTTTAATTATAAATATTAAAAATTTAATAATAATTATAAAAATAAAATAAAATTTTTAATTTTATAAAAAGAATATATTTAAAATAAAAAAACAATTATTTTAAAAAAATGAAATAAATATAAATCGAAAAAATATTAATAATTCGAAATAAAAAATAATTATAATTTTTAATTTTATTATATATATTATTAATAATATTTTAATATTATTAGTATTAAATTAACGTTATTACTATTAGATTAAAATAATTAATAATATTAATAATCGATTAAATTATTATTAATTCGTTAATAATAATATTAATATATATATTTTTTAATAAAATAATTAATAAAAAATATTTTTTTCAATAAAATTATAATTGAAATTATTATTATATTATTATATTTTTTATAAACGTATTATAATATCGATTATAAATCGTAATTTAATATAAATATTTTTAAATATATTTATAAATTTATAAAACGTAAAATTATATTTTTTAATATTTTAATAAATATTAATTATTTAATTTTTAAAATTATATTTTATATAATATTTATTAAATAAATTATATTAAATTTTTAAAAATAATTAAAAAATAATTAAAAATATTTTAATTTAATTTTATTAAACGCGTATTAAAATATATTATTATAAAATTTAAAATTAAAAATTTAATTTTTTTTTTAATATTTTTAATTTTAAAATTTTTTAATATATATTTTATTTTATAATTTAAATTTAATAAAATAATTAATATATAATATATTTTATATATATAATCGAATAAAATAAAATAAAATAAAAATATTTAATAATTTATAATTAAAAATATATTAAAAATATATAAATATAATTGAAAATTTTAATATTTTAAATTTATATATTTTAATTATTTTAAACGTTTTAAACGTAAAATTTATTATTTTAATTTAAATTAATTTAATAAATTTAATAATAATTTTTTAATTAATTTAATTATATTTTAAAAAATTAAATTTATTATTATTAAATTAAAATTTATCGATGTAATTTAATATTAAAAATATTAAATAATTTTTTATTATATTTTTATTAAATTTATAAACGTTTTAATTAATATATTTTATAAAAATTAAAAATTATTATTTAATTAAATATTTTAATTAAAATTTGTATTTTTTTAATTTTATAAATTATTTTATTAATATATTAATTTAAAAATTAAATATTTAAAAATTATATATTTAAAATTTAAAAATATTATAATTATAAAAATAAATTATTTTTTTAAATAATTTTATTGAAAATAAATATAAATTTAATTTTAATTATTAATTCATTTTTTATTTTTTAATTTATTTATAATATTTTTATAATTTATTTTTTATTTTTTAATAATTATATTTTTCGTTTATATAATATAAAATATTAAATATAATAAATATATTAATTATTATTTTATTTAATTTTTTTTATATTAATTAATAAATTTTAAATTTTTTTTTTAATTTTATATTTTATTTTTTTAAATATTATTTCGAAAAATAAAAAATAAATAATTTTATAAATAATTTTATAAATATTAATATTATTAAAAATATTTATTATTAATAATAAATTAAATACGAAATAAATAAATAAATTAAATAATTTATTAATTAATTATAAATTATACATTTAATAAACGTATAAAAATTAATTTAATTTAATTATTAAAAAAAAAAAATTTTTTATTATAATTTATTAATATATAAAACTTATGAATATTTTAATATAAAAATTATATAATTAAATTTTAAAAATAATATTATTTTCGAAATTTATTAAAATTTATAAATATTAAAATAATTTTTTTTTAATTTTATAAATTAAATAATTATAAAATTTTTAATTTTTTTTTTTTTTTTTTAGTAAATATTTTTTTTAATTTTTTATATTATTTTTATTGTTTTTTTTTTTTAATTTATTTTTTTATTCAAATTATAAAATATTTCGTATTTAAAATTTTTTTTAAAGTTTTATTAAATATTAATTTTATTATAATATTCGTTAAAATATTTTAATTATTAATTTATTAAATTTTTTATAATTTTTTACGTTTATACGATTAATAAAATATTATAATATTAATTATAAAATATTTTTTTTAATCGTTTTAAATTTAATTAAATATTCGTATAACGAATATAAATTTATATAAATAATTATTATAATTTTAAAAAAATCGAATTATTAAATAATTATATTAATAATAAATTCGATTATAATTATTATATTAATTTTTTTAATTATATTATATATTTTAAAAATTAAAACGTTTTTAATAACGCGTTTATTTTAATAAAATTATAATAAATAAAAAAAATTTAATTTTGAATTTTTTATCGTTTAATTAATATTTATTTATTGAAATAATTTTATATTTAATTTAAAAATTAAAATTATTATTATAAATAAATTATTAATAAAAACGAAAAATTTTTTTATAAATAAATTAAAAATAATATATTTAAATTTTCGATTTAAATTTTTAATTTATTATTTTTTATTAAATTTTAATATTAAATAATAATAAATAAATTGAAAATTATTTTAAATTAATAAATTATAATAATATAAATTTTTTTAATTTATTAATTTTAATATTTAATTTAAAAATTATATAATTTAATATTTATTAATTTAATTTTTTTATTATAATTAAATTATATTTTTAAATTAAATTAAAATATATTTATTAAAAATTAATAATATTTTTAAATTTAATTAAAAATTTATTTTTATTATATTTATTTTTTTCAAAAAAAAAATTTTTTTTTTTTATTAATATAAACGTATTATTGATTTATATTTTAATAACGTCGAAAATTTTTTTAATAATTATAATTAAAAAATAAAAATCGTATATCAATATAATTATAAATAATTTTTTTTTATAATATTTATAATATGTAATTTATTAATATATTTTTATTTTTATAATTTTATATAAAAATTTTAAAATAATTATAATTATATTTAATAAATATAAATAATAAATTTTTTTTAATAAACGTATTAATATAAATCGTTAAAAATTTATTATAAATTAAATATAAATTTAAATAATATTATAAAATTATATTTTAATTTTTTTTTTATTATTATATTTTTAAATTATTAATTTCGATTTCTCGTAAAAAATATCGATAATTTTTTTTTAATCTTATTAATTAATCTCGTATTAAAAATTCGAATTTTAATATATTTAATAAAATTATATTAAATAAAATTAAAAAAAAAATTTATAAAATTAAATTATCGATTTTTTTTTTAAAACGTTTTAAATAATTATTTAAAAATTATAATTATATATATATTTTTTTTTATTATAAAAATTATAAAAATTTTAATTTTTTTAATAATAATAATAAAAAATTAATTATTAAAATCTTTGTAATTTTTTTTATTATTTTTAATAAAATTATAAAATTTATTTTATTTAAATTTTTTATTATATACGTTTTTATTTTGTAATTTTTTTAAACGTTTTTAATTATATTTTTTAATTAATTTTTAATTTGATTTATTCGATTAAAAAAATAAAAATAAAAATTTTTAATTAAAAAATAATAAAATTTAACGATTATTAAACGAAAATTAATCGATTTATAAAATATATCGATCGTATATATTTTTTTATTAATTAATAATAATTTATATAATTTTTTTTATTCGTTTTTTTTATATTAAACGTATATTTTAAATAAAATTAATAAATTTAATATAAATCTTATATTTAAATCGTTTTTTATTAGAATTATATTATTAATTTAATATTAAATATATAAACGATATATTTTTTTTAACGATTATTTGAATTCTTTTAATTTTTTTAATAATTAATAATAATAATATATCGTTATTAATTATTTTAAAATAAATTTTAAAAATTAATAATATAAATATAATATCGTTTGATTTTATTAAATCGTTATTAATTTTAATTATTATTTATAATTTATATTTTTATCGATTTATTTTTCGATTAATTTATTATAAATAATTTCATAAACTCGATATAAAAAAATATAATATTTTTTTTAATTTTAATTATTATTATTTTAACGTTTTATTAAAATTTTATAAACGAGAAATTTTTTTTAATATTATAAATAATATTATTTAATAGTTTTTAATACGTAATATATTTTTTATAAATTTAATAATTTAAAATATTATAAACGAATTTATTATTTATAAAATTAATTTTTTATTTAAATATAAAACGTTAATAATAATTAAATAATTAAATTTATAATTATTTTATAAAATAAATTTAAATTTTTTAAATAATTATTTATATATTTAATAATAATAATAATATTAAATATATTTAATAATTATATTGTAATTAATTTATTAAAAAACTTTTATAAAATATTATATTAATAAATAATTTAAACGTTTATATAATTAATATAATTTAATATTAATAAAATAATTTTAAATTGAATTTTTTTTCGATTAATATAATAATATTTATAAATAATTTTATTTTTTATAATAAAAACGATTTTATTTTTTTAAATTAAAATATTTTTAAAATTATCGAATTTTATATTTATAATATTTATATTTTAAATATAAAATAAATAAAAATATTTATAAAAATAATATAAAAAAAAATAATATTTAATAATATATTAATTTAAATAATTTTTTATAATAAAATAATATTTTTATTAAAACGAATTTTATAAATTTTAATTAAAAAAATATTTATTTAAATATTAATATTAAATTTTCGTAATATTATAAATTATAATTAATTAATAATTAATATTTTAATAATTTTATTATTTAATATAATTTTTTAAAATTTTTTAAAAAATATCGATTTTCGAAAATAAAAAATAAATATTAATTCGATTTAAATAATTCGAATTATAAATATAAAATATTAAATATATATTTTTTTATAATAATATAATAAATAAATTAATTATTTAAAATAATTATTATTTATATATTATTGATTTTTTTAAACTCGATAAAATAATTTTTATATTTATTAAAAATTAATTTATTTTTATTATTTAAATATTTTTCGATTTTAATATAAAAATTTTAATTATAAATTATTATAATTTTTCGATTTATCGTATATTAAATTTATTATTAAAATTTTATATATATTTATTATCGTTTTTTTATTATATATTTTATAAATTAATATTTTAATTTATTATAAATATAATATTTTTTTAATATAATTTTCTTTAAAATTTAAAATTTTTATAATATTTATTTTAATAATTTTTTAGATTTTAATATTTTTTTTAATTTAATTTTTGATTATATTTTTTTTTTCGTTTTATATATATATATAATTAATTTAATTTTAATTAATTTTATTTTTTTTATTTTAAAAAATAAAATTTAAATTATATTATTATATTTCACGTAATCGTATTATAATACTTATTATTAATTGTAATTTAATATAAATACTTTTAAAAATATTAATAAATTTATATAAAATAAATTAATTTTTTTTAATATTTTAATAAATATTAATAATTTAATTTCGTAAATTATATTTTATTTAATATTTTAATAATAAATTATATTAAATTTTTTAAAATTAATTAAAAAATAATTATAAATAATTTAATTTAAATTTTATTAAAATTGTTTTTTTTATAAAAATATATATAATTAATAATTTTTTTTAATATTAAAATAAATATTTATTATTATTATTATTAACGTAATAAAATCGAAATTTTTTTTTATAAATTTATTAAAATAAAATACGTTTATACGTTTTATAATATTAATAAAAAATATTTTATCGTATTAATTTAAAAATAATTTAATTTTATTATAATAATTATAAAAAATTAATAATTTTTTATTATATTTTTTATTTTTAATATAAATTTTTATTAAATTCGTAAATAATTTAATAAATATATTTTATAAATTATTATATATATTCGATTATTATTAATAAAATTATTAATAAATAAATTAAATATTTTATATTATATTAAATATATTCGTATTTATAAAAAAATCGTAATAAAAAAAATATAAAAAAAATTATAATAAAAAAAATATAAAAAATAATTATAAAAATAATCGTAAAAATAATTATTATTATAAAAAAAAATTCGTATTAATAATTAAAATCGTAAAAATAATTATATTTTAAATATTAATTATTAATATTAAAATATTTTAATTTATTAATTCGATTAATCGATTTTATCGAAATTAAAAAATTTTATTTTTTGATTAATCGACGATTTTTATTTATATTTATTTATAAAAAAATTTTTATTAAAATTTTTTTTATAAATTATTAATAATAAATTTTTTATTTTATAATATTTAAATTTTATAAATTCGTAAAAATTTTTAATAACGATATATAAAATTTTTATATATTAAACGTTAAAATTTTTACGTATATTTTTTAAAAAAAATTTTAAAATTTTTTTATAAATTATAATTCGAGTATTTTTTTTTTTATATATTTTAAATCGATAAAAAATATATTTATTTAATATTTTTTTATTAAAATTTTTATCGTTTATAAAATCGAATTTTTTTTTATTTATTTTTATTATAAATAAATTTATTATTTTAAAAAATAATTATATAATATATAATAAAAAAATTAAAAATTTTATTTTCGAATTTATATAAATATTATTATTAATATTTATACGTTTTCGATTAAATAACGAATAAAAATATAAAATTTTTATATCGATTTCGTTTTTAATATAAATTTAAAATCGTTTTTACGTTTTTTTATTCGTTTTTTATAAACGTTATTATTTACGTAATAAATATAAATTTAAAAAATAAATATAAATTTAAAATCGTTTTCGTATTATAATAAAATTATATATATTTTTTTAAAAATTTTTTATAAATAATTAATTTCGAAAATAATATTAATTACGTATTTTTTAATATATATTAAATTTTCGTTTATTATAAATTAATTAATAATTTATTTTATTTTTATTTTAATTAATTAATTAATTAATTTACGAATTATAAATTATTTCAAATAAATTTAATTTATTAATTAAAATTAATTAATAATAAATTAAAAAATTTTATTTTTTATTTTATTATTCTTTTATATTAATAAAATAATATTAAAAAATAAATTGTTTTAATAAACTTTATTAAAAACTATTTATATACGATTTATATATTTTATTTTTTATTATTATTAAAATAAAATTTAAATTATTAAAAATTGAAAATTAAAAATTAATTAATAAAAACTTTTTATTTTTGTGGATACAATATTAGTTTAGTAGTCACGTGCGGTACTAGGCCAGATCGGGACTAGCGCCGCTTTCGCTAAAGTTGAGATTATATTTTTCAATTTTTGCGCGTTTATTAGATTTAGAATTTATAATTAATTAACGAATTATTTAATTTATTTGTTTATTTCGTTTTTAATTTATTACTAATAATAAATATTTTTAATAATACTAATATTGATTAGTAGTTGTTTAATTAATCACGAAACAATTAAATTTTTTAAATAATTTATTTTTTATAAGAAAATATTTAAAATAATTAATATATTATCGAAAGAATAAAAATCTATAAAAACTTTTTTATAAAAATATATTAAAACTATTAAAACTATTAAAAGTTTAAAGAAAATAATGTGAAAACAATTTTAAATTTATATTTATTTTTTAAATTTACGTTTATTACGCAAAATAATAATATTTACGAAAAACGAATAAAAAAATGTAAAAATAGTTTTAAGTTTGTATTAATTTATTCGAATTTACATTAAAAACGAATTTTCAAAATTTTTTTTACGTTTTTATTTATTATTTGATTAAAAGTATATAAATATTAATAATAATATTTATTTGAATTCGAATTAAAATTTTCAATTTTTTTATTATTTATTATATAATTATTTTTTAAAATAATAAATTTATTTAAAATTAAATTTTTTTATAATAAAAACAAATAAAAAAAAAATTTCGATTTTATAAACAATAAAAATTTCAATAAAATAATATTAAATAAATATATTTTTTATTACTTTAAAATATATAAAGAAAAAAAATATTTTAATTACAATTTATAAAAATATTTTTAAAAAGATTTTAAAAATTGTTTATAAAAAATTTTATATTTAATATACAAAAATTTTATACGTTGTTTATAAGATTTTTTACGTATTTACAAAATTTAAATATCGAAAAATGAAAAATTTATTATTAATAATTTGAAAAAAGTTTTTTAATAAAAAGAGTTTTATAAATAAATACAAATAAAAATTATTGATTAATTGAAAAATAAAGATTTCTTTTTCGATAAAATTAATCAATTTAATTAATAAATCAAAGTATTTTAATACTAGTATTTAACAATTAAAATATAATTACTTTTACGATTTCAATTATTAATACGAATTTTTTTACTACGAATACGATTATTTCTACGAATACTTTTTATATTTTTTTTATTATAATTTTTTTTATAAATACGAATTTATTTAGTATAATATAAAATATTCAATTTATTTATTAGTAATTTTTTTAATAGTAATCGAATCAATATAATAATTTATAAAATATTTTTATTAAATTATTTACGAATTTAATAAAAATTTATATTAATAATAAAAAGTATAATAAAAAGTTATATAATATTTTTAATTGTAAATTATTGATTTTTTATAATTATTTTAATAAAATCGAATTATTTTAAGATTAATATAATAAAATATTTTCTATTAATTTTATAAAACGTATAAACGCGTTTTATTTTAATAGATTTTTAAAAAAAAGTTTCGATTTTATTATACTAATAATAATAATAAAAATTTATTTTGAGATTAAAAAAAATCGCTAATTATATATATTTTTATAGTAAAAAATAATTCTAGTAAAAATTATTACGATTAATTTAATAAAAATTAAATTGAAATATTTATAAATATTTTTTAATTAATTTCAAAAAATTAAATTAAATTTATTATTGAAATATTAAACGAAATATAATTTGTGAGATTAAATTATTAACGTTTATTGAAATATTAAAAAGTGCAATTTTATTTTTTTATAAATTTATTAGTATTTTTAAAAGTGTTTACATTAAATTGCGATTAATAATAAATATTGCGACGCGATTACGTAAAATATAATAATATAATTTAGATTTTATTTTTTAAAATTAAAAAAAAAACGAGTTTAATTAAAATTAAATTAATTATATTTATAAAAAATAAAACAAAAAACGTAATTAAATATAAAATCGATAATATTGAAATTAAAAAAACTTTTGAAATAAATATCGTAGAAATTATAGATTTTAAAGAGAATTATATTAAAATAAATATTATATTTGTAGTAAATCGAAATATTAATTAATAAAATATACAATAGAAAAATAATAATAAATATATATAAAATTTTAATAGTAAATTCAATATATAATAAATCGAAATATTATAATAATTTATTATTAAAAAATTTTTACTAAAATCGAAAAAATAGAAAATTTATTAAAAAATAATTAAATAATAAAAATTAATTAATTATTAATAAATATAAAAATAAAAAACGAAAATAAGAATTATTTTATTAAATTTAAAAAAGTCAATAGTATGCAAATAGTAATTATTTTAAATGATTAGTTTATTTGTTATATTATTACGAGAGAGAATATATTCAATATTTTATTATTATAATTTGAATTATTTGAATCGAATTAATATTTATTTTTTATTTTTGAAAATCGATATTTTTTAAAAGTTTTTCAAAGAATTATATCGAATAATAAAATCGTCGAAATATTAATTACTAGTTAATCGCAATTTATAGTACTATAAAAATTTAATACTAGCGTTTAATTGAATATATCTACGGTAAAATCGCAATTTATAGTACTATGAAAGTTTGATATTAGTATTTAATTGAATATATTTACGATTGAAATTTATAAAATTCGTTTTAATAAAAGTATTATTTTATTGTAAGAAATTATTCGAGTCGATATTTTATTAAATATTATTACTTTTTACGTTATTTTTATAAATATATTTTTTTTATTTTATATTTAAAATATAAATACTATAAATATAAAATTCGATAATTTAAAGAATATTTTGATTTAAAAAAATAAAATTATTTTTATTATAAAAAAGTAAAACTATTTATAGATACTATTATATTAATCAAAAAAAAATCTAATTTAAAATCATTTTATTGATATAAAATTATATTAATTGTATAGATATTTTGATTATTTATTAGTACGACGTTTTATAAAAGTTTTTTAATAAATTGATTATAATGTAAATACTAAATATATTTAATATTTTATTAAATATTATTATTATTATTAAATGTATAAACAATTATTTAAAAGATTTAAATTTACTTTGTAAAATGATTTTAAGTTTAATTATTCGATTATTATTAATATTTTATATTTAAATAAAAAATTAATTTTGTAAATAATAAATTTATTTATAGTATTTTAAATTATTAAATTTATAAAAAATATATTTGCGAAAATAGTATGAAATATATTATGTATATATTGGATCGATATATATTAAAAATTATTGGATTATATTATTTACGATATTGAAAAGAATTTTTCGTTTATAAAATTTCAATAAAACGTTAAAATAATAATAATTAAAATCAAAAAAATATTCGTTGAAATTTATAATAATATAAAAAAAATAGAGAAATATTATATTTTATTACGTTGAGTTTATGAAATTATTTATAACGAATTAATCGAGAAATAAATTAATAAAAATATAATTTTACAAATAATAATCAAAATTATTATCGATTTAATAAAATCGAACGATATTATATTTATATTATTAGTCTTTGGAGTATATTTTAAAATGACTAGTAATAACGCGCTATTGTTATTAATTATTAAGAGAATTGAAACAATTCGAGTAATTATTAAAAAAATATATTGTTTATATATTTAATATTAAATTAATAATACGTTTTTAATAAGAAACGATTTAAATACGAAATTTATATTAGATTTACTAATTTTATTTAAAGTATACATTTAGTATAAAAAAAGCAAATAAAAAAATTATACAAATTATTAATAATTAATAAAAAAATATATATAATCAATATATTTTATAAATTGATTAATTTTCGTTTAACAATTATTAAATTTTATTACACGAAAAAAAAAATACTAAAAATTTATAATCGAATTAATAATCAAAAAAATAATTAAAAAAATTAAAAAAAAAATTTTTGGTTTTTTTAATCGAGTAAAATAAATGAAAAATTAATCAAAAAACGTAATCGAGAACGTTTAAAAAAATCACGAAATAAAAACGTGCACAATAAAAAATTTAAATAAAATAAATACTATAATTTTTATAACAAATAAAAAAAAAAAAAATATAGAATTATTATTAAAACTACGAAAAGAAAATATAATTACAATTTTTAAATAATTATTCGAAACGTTTTAAAAAAAAAAATCGATAATTTGATTACGAAAAAAATTTTTAATTTTATTTAATACGATTTTAATAAATATATTAAAATTCGAATTTTTAATTCGAGATTAATTAATAAAATTAAAAACAAAAGTATTAATATTTTTTACGAGAAATTGAGATTAATAATTTAAAAATATAACGATAAAAAAAAAAAAATAATACAAAAAATTAATTAACGATTAATTGTCGTTTTAATATTTTTTTTAATTTAATTTTCAAATAAGAAAATTAAAATATAATTTTGTAATATTATTTAAATTTATATTTAATTTACAATAAATTTCTAATAATTTATATTAGTATATTTATTGAAAGAAATTTATTATTGTAAAAAAATAATAAAATATAAAATAAAAAAATTTAATCGTAAATCAATTCGTTTTAATCAATAGATTAAATTTATTCGAAGTAATTCGTAATTCGTAAATCAATCAATCAATTAATCAAAGTAGAAATAGAAAAAGTTATTGATTAGTTTATAGTAAGTGAAAATTTTTTATGTATTAAAAAACACGTAATTAGTACTACTTTCGAAATTAACTATTTATAAGAATTTTTGAAAAGAGAGTATATAGTCTTATTACAATCGTTTTTCTATATAATAAATTCGTTTCGAGTCTCGAAAAAAAGAATTAAAAAAAGAAAAAAAATTTATTTTAAATAAAAAATTCAAAGTTTGAAATTTTTCAAATTATTATTATTTTTTTTCAAGAATTTAATAGTTTTTTCAATATTTCTATTAGTATTAAATTTTTTTGTAATTTGTTTTTTTTTTTTTTTAAGATTTAATAGAAAAAAAAAAATAAACAAATTTCAAATTTAAATTTATTATTAGAAATAATTAGATATTTTTAATTATTTTCTATAAATATTATTAATTTTTTAATTTCGTATTTAAAAAAAAATTTATTATTAAAAAAATTTATTATTTTTTTTATTTTAAAATATTGAAAAATTAATTTAATTTGAATTATAATTTGTTTTTATTAATAAATATACAAATATTTATTATTAAACGAGTTTTAATAATTTAATTATTAGAAAATTTTATATCGAATAATAAAATAATTTAAAAATTTCGTATAGTGAATTATATTGAAAATTGTATCGATTTTTTTAAATTGAATATTATTGAAAAAAGATTTATTATTAGAAAATTCTTGAAATCGATTTTTGAAAAAAGTTTAAAATTTGTTATAAATTTCTTTGAGTTTTTTGTAA
>MU119877.1:0-14719 GCA_014904845.1 Acephala macrosclerotiorum | reverse complement strand
GTTATAAGATCTATAGAGTTGCGGATCATGGATATATATATAACTGGCTCTGGAGCTCTCGCGAGAAGGGCCTGCAAGATATAGTCCTCTATCCAATATTTACTCCTATTGGCTGTCTCGTACGGAGCCTTGCACTCTCTCTATTACGCCGATTCCTTACGATATATCTCGATAATTACTTTACATCTATACTTTTGTTTTCTGAGCTACGGGCTTGCAACTTTGGTGTAGTTGGTACTACAAGGCCGCATAAGGAGTTCTCTAAGAGCTTGTCAGATATTAAGAACCGGTTCGCTAAAAAGCTTCAGTGGAATACTCTTTTAGCGGCAGTGGTTCGGGACGTTCTTTGCTTAGCTTGGCAGGATAATAATATTGTTCTTGACTTGAGTAATATCCATACGGTAGATAAAGTGAATGATTTCCGGGAGAAGGCCAGAAGACGTTTTACAAAGACGTCAACAAATGGAAGGATTGTACGGAAGATATTTGAAAATGATTACGTGAAGGACTTACATATTCCTTGTTTTATTGACGATTACAACCAATATATGGGAGGCGTGGATCTTGCGAATCAGTTCAGGGAGGTTTATAAGACTTATAAGTCTACCTGTAGGAATTGGTAGCCCTTGTTTTATTGGCTAATCGATGTAGCTTGTATAAATGCTTACAGGCTATATCAGTTAAGTACAGTAAGTAAGCGTCGTTTTACGCACTTACAATTCAGAACGGAGCTTTATTGTAAGCTCTTAGATTATTCTGAGAGGGCAAAACTAGAGAGCTTACGTCTAGGATTAGGTGGTAAAAGGGTATTTAACCCTGATTTTCAGCACTTTCATTACTGGGAAAAGCGTCCTAAAAGTACTTGCGTATGGTGCTCATATAAATTAAGATGCGAAAAGGTCTTAAAAAGGGTAATAAAGGATCGAGCAAAACGGTCGTACAGTGGCTGTAATTTTTGTAATATTAACCTTTGCAAGTTGGAAAAGTGCTGAGACCGATTCCACCAGAATGATGTAGCTTACTAACAAATTTGTATATAAAGATACATAATTTTATGCGGTGCTGTCTGTGCGGACCTCCCCTGCTTAGCGTGGACCATGTCTCAGCAGACGAGGGGATAGGGCTTCTCGCTAATAAATGAACGCTAAAACTAAATTTCGATTTTTAACTACGAAGTTAAATTAACTCGGATTTGCTTTATAAACTCACTATAGCTTCTTATAAGTATCACATTATAAGATTAAATGATTCTGATTTGTGCAGACTTTATAGTTTTAAAATGAAATCGTCGATTTTGGTTTTTGTCGCTTAAAAGTGCCTTAAAAAATGCCTGGAAAACACAGACTTATGATCCCAGGCTCGTAAGCTAGACCGGTTAGGTAAGTGCGTGGTGGCTCGTGCGTTGAGACCCCCAGGCTTGCATCACTGTAATTTCAGCGTGCTTTAGGGGACCGATATCTATTCTTCAAGGCCCAACCACGAAATCTCGGGGCACTTGACACCTCTGAAAATACAAAGAAATCTAGATCATAGATCATACTTTAAAATAGTACCTATTCCTTTACTCGTTCTACTTTAGTACTTCATCGCTCGTTCTATCACTCATTCCTTCGCTATAACATCCACAGCACTCTTCTCCTCCGGCGTACTCTCTCCCTCTACCACCTGTATCTCTCCAACATGCCCCGTCTCCTCCAAGACATGAGTAGGAACAATTACATTCTCCTCCTGAAAATACCTCGTCTCTTCAACCACAAAAAACGCCATATAAGCATAGATCAAAATACCCGCAACATAGAAAGCAAAGATAATCCCCACCTCCTTCACATCCACGGAATCTCCAAACTATCAAGTCCAAACACCACACTCTCGCCCGCAGCAAGGCAAGCTCTGAATCCGCCTGCGTAATGACTTCCTTTGATAAGATCATTTGTTAGAGTTCCGAGGAAATACATAATCACGTATTGCCAAAGAGTAGAGGAGATCCAATTCAGCATGAACAAAACGAAGATTCCGGCGAAGCCGTCGTCGGTCCAATCCATTGGTATAGGAGGATTGTGACGATCATACTTTGATACACGTACCATTTCCCAGATCCAAGCTGCGCAGAGAGGGACAGCTACGTAGCTTAATCCAGCCAAGGCTCTTGTTTTCCGTTTCCAGGCTGTGTGGTCGAAGATTTTTTGGAGGATAATGGAGAATGGGGTTTGGAGGACGACGGACATGAATGAGAGTAAACAGCGGGTCCGAAGGTTGTCGTGGAATGCGTTTACGGACCCGAGGTAGACGAGGTAGGTTTCTGCCGGGAGGAAACAAGGGATCATGACTAGGAGTCGGACATCCATGAGAGAGCTGACATTTGACTTGAGCTCCGCCCACAAACCGCGATACTTGATCTCAGCAACTCCGGAACCATCGTCTCGTTTTATCTTGTTGGGAGGAAGAATGAAGAGTCCTGCGATGGCTGTCAAGCACATGATGATAATGAAGGCGATGTAGACTGCGTTTGGGACGCCACCGTCGCTGTCGTTGTTTCGCGCAATTAGGAGGGGGATGATGCCGCCGATGATTTCTCCTCCTGCCAAGAGACCAAAGCCGGTGGTCACATAGAGACCTTTTTCTTTCTCTTCTGGGTAGGAAAGCATGATATATCCGCTGGTAACGAAGATTAAGCCTGCTGAGATACCGATGCAGACTGCAGAAAAATATGGGAAGGCGGCGTGACCCGTGTTACTCAAGTACCAGAGGCCGCCGACATAGACGATGTAGCTAGCAACACCAAGCTACTCATGTTGTGAGTGATATTCCAATGTCCCAAATGGAGAGAGTGCTTACGAAGGCAGTGATTCCAGGACCAACGGTATGCAGGACCATTGAACCGAGAGCCGAGGACAGCACCCAAATCGAGTTCAAGCAGGCGTTAAGCCGGGTTGGTATCTTGGCTGAGTCTGGCTGTCCACCTCCAGCTCTTTTCAATGTGAGCATGGAACGAAGCTCGACAGCAAGTGTTACTCACCCAAGCAAGTTGAGAGCGACATAGATTCCGGCCGTGAAGGCAATGGTGAGGCCGGACAAGAAGTTCTGCCAGAAAGGACTGCAATACCTCAACTGAGGAAAGTTCTCTCCGAAATTGCCTATCTTGCTCTAACTCTGTCGAGGAAATCTTGAAGTGGTGCTGGAAAGTCTGCTGAAGTTTTGAGTCGTCCGGACGAAGACCGCCATCACTTATGAAGTCTAGAGAAGCTTCTCCATCTTTGGATCCGATTGACACCACACTGGTAGAGCTTATTCCGACGTTTTATGACTATGTTTTACCCTTATCGTGTATCGTACTGCTGTCATGTTGCGGTGATAGGGTGTGCGCTTCCAAGGGCTCAAGAGTGGGAAGCGCGAGGACTTCAACGCAGCAAGAGCATTTCACGAGACAGTGCTACGAACATGTTTGGATTGCAAGAACTGGTATCTTGAGGTCTAAATCAGAGCTCCAAATCCGCGATAGGGTCCAAGGAGAAGGTGTATTCAAGCTCAGTTTTTGCCCAGCTTTAGCTGGCTGAGCGGACACTTCGGGGCTGAACGACACCAACCGTCTTCGTTTCTGCCGCTCTCTCATTTATCAGATCACAAGTAAGATGCCAGACATGGCTGCTGGGTCTCCACAGTCTGACACAATCTCAAACTTTCCTTTTCGAGATATTGTCTCAGTTTTGAAAAGAGAGGAGGGGTAGGTAGTCGAAGTCCAAAGATGGGGTTAGAGATCGTCACTTCTCATTGTCTCAACGAACGTGATGAGCGCTTACACGGCTTCAGGTACTGTCGATGATCTGCAGCATTACTGCGGCCTGAATGTCGTGCGGGAAGGCGTATGGTGATGAGTGTCGGACATCAGCGACAAGTCGTCGGTCAAGATATACTTATCTATGCGAGCCTCTCTACGACCCTACGGCACACGATCAGCGAACGATTCCTAACGTCTGATAGCATCCGGAGCAAATAAAGTTGCTCGTCTATTAAAAGCTCTTCTGTTAGTAGATCTGAGGACTTGCTGCACATATCCCACCCACTTCTAAAGTCGAGATTCAGACGTTTCCAAACACCACAACCCCGCCTACATCAAAATGAGTCTGACACAAGAAAAAGCTCCCAAGGCCGGAACCATCACTCATCAGAATGGACAGGTCTTCCAAGTGAGGTCAGATAATGGAAAGCCGATAGACTCTCTTCCAGTAATTGATGTAAGTGGGATGTACAGCGAGAACTTCGAGGACAGGAAAGCAGTCGCAGAACAAGTTTGAACAACAGCGCACGAAATCGGCTTCTTTTACGTCATTAACCATGTAAGAAAGACTTTCAAAATTGAAATGACATCAACGAGCCATCCACCAACATCCGGCCCCAAGATGTGCCAGGTTTCAAAGAGACATTATTTGAGCATCATACTCAAATGTTGGCATTCTCGCGACGGATGACTCGTGTTTTCGCTCTTGCATTGCACTTGCCGGAAGATGCTTTCGACGACTACATCAAGCGCCCCGAGGCAGGAATGAGAGTCCTTCATTATCCTTAACAAGAAGCAGCAGACGAAGACTAGAACGGGATTGGGGCGCACACAGACTTCGAATGCTTCACGACGGTGACGTAAGACGATTGTGGAGGCCTTGAGGTGCTAAGCAAGTCTAGAGAATAGATCAAGGCCAAGCCAATTCAAGGAGCTTTCGTGGTGAACATCGCGGATTGCTTTATGAGGCAAACAAACGACTTCTTCGTGTCGACCGTGCATCAGGTGATCAATAAGAGTGGGAAGGAGCGATATTCGTGTCGATTTTTCTTCGGATTCGACAGAAAGAAGGTGTTGGAGGCAGTCCCGACTTGTATCTCTGAGGACAATCCGATGAAATATCCGATAATGACGGCCGGCGAGTATTATGCTTGGAGAGTAAACAAGGCGAAAATACAGGGAGGTTCTTACTAGATTTAATTTTAGCACAACACAATTGTTGGTTTGAATGTCCCAGCTTCCCCGACTGCTGATGTCCTCGATCGCACTGCAGCCTGACCAAGGGCTGCATTAAAGATAACGAGGATATATTCTACACTTGACGCATGCTATCAGTCGGAGTGATTCGTGGCACTCGCACTGCCGATTCCTGACGATATACTTTGAGGTGTTGATGAAAAGAAGAGTTTTTTTTTTTTTTTTTAGGTGAGACAGTGGCTGAAATGGGAAGCCACAGGCTACGGTCGCATCTCCATACATTTCCAACCTTCTCTCCTTCTCACAAAATATATCACAATTTCGCCTTCTCTTTCAATATCACACTCATCGACTTCGAATCCGCACCTGAACTACTGACAGCTTGCATCGCCCAACCACTAACAGCCATCATGGCCTCACTCTCGAACAAAAATAGCATGAACCCCTCCGTGCCAACCTTCTCTGGCTTCAGTTTACTTGTCCTCGCATCCTGGTGCGTCTTCTTATCTGCCCCATGAGGCACCATCGAATTGTTGAGCATGGCTCCGAATGGCTTGAATCCGACCCCCTTGTTCCACATCGAATTCTGATCTTGGTTGTTGTTGATGACTCCGACGAACTCGCTCATTGTGTTGCGATGATAATAAGGAGGCCAATATGTATCTTCCATCACGAGCCAGCGAGGAGGAAGTATGGCGAAATCGACCACTGCTGTTCCTGGCTCTCGATGGGAGGGTGCAGTCAGGACAGTGAAGATACTTGGATCAGGATGGTCGTATAGGATGCTTCCTATCACACTGAAACGTCCCAAGTCATACTTGAAGGGATAGTAGGTGCCGTGCCAAGCGGCAATATCGAAAGGATTGTGGTCTTGAGTGCAAGAGTACAGTCGACCTGCGAATTTGGTGATCACAGTCCAGTTGGAAGCTTGGCAAATTGCTATCCCTTTCTCAATGCTGCCTTCGAAACGAGCTGTCGGAACCTGAAAATCACGGACATTGGCTAAAGAGCACGATCCAATGGGTCCAAGTTCTGGAAGCTGGAAGTGACCTTGATACAGCTCACAGGTATAGCCTCTGGCTGGTCCGTGGGGAAGAGTTACTCTGTACCTAATGCCTCTAGGAATGACAGCAATCTCGTTCTGGCGCACCAGCAAATTTCCAAGCTCGGTCTGGATATCGAGGGTGCCAGTTTGCGGGATGATCAGGAGGTCGCCATCAGTAGAGAAAAAGATGGTTCGAGGGTCCATGTCTCTGGAGGCAGAGTACACATGATATGCCAATCCTGTCTTTGTCGACGGATCTCCAGACTTTGCAATCATTTTCTGGGAAGAGACCCAGTCCTTCCCATCTTCAATTGGAAAGTCGCTCCATCGAAGAGCATTGGGTGACAATTGAAAATCTGGCTCAATTTCTGTTTTGGAGATTGGCGAGAACTCCCCATGTGCGAGAGACGGATGAACACGGTACAGCCATGTTTGCAAATTGCCAGCCCTTGAAGCAGTGAACGAACTGCCGGAAGTCCGCTCTGTGCTGAGACTGTAAGGAGGGACTTGAGGACTGTTTGCGCCGATCGGGTTTGCTCCAGCGATGGCTTCGGATCTGAGTCATCTTCATCAGTCTTCCAGACCGATATCAAGTCCTTGGGGGACCTACTGATGATAACTCCCAATTCCTTCGAGGTATTTGTATCTCTCTGGGACGCTGAACTTTGTTACTGGCATTTCTGCTCGCTCTTTGCTTTATCCCTTGCTCTTGTTTCTATTGGAACTCGGTAAATTTGAGGTGCGCAGAGAATGGCAGATGGCTTCGTTGAAAACCTCTAAAGTATGAGTGGCCCAGCAATTATATAAACATTGGGATATTGACACGCGTGACAATAGTAGGCATCCACCAATTTCAAGAGGCTGAGGTCATTAATTGATAGGCATGGAAATTCAACTGTGGTAGCATCAGCAATAAATATCGCAAAGTCCTCGTCAGATCATCCCGTCAGCAAATATGCGGGGTGCGGGGAAGCTCTCCCCTGTTAATTGCACATGCACCTAGGTCAGACCTCGTCATGGAAATCCGAGTCAGAATTCTAACCACGAGTCTTAAGAACTTCGCATATTCTTACTACTGCCACTATGTAGTGGGTTGGGCAAGAGTTTCTGCGATCGAAGCACGCCACGTCGAAATGGTCGAACCAACGCAAATAATCATCGTCTCCATCCCTACTATCCACAACCTCGACGGAATCTCACAAGCAGGCCAAACCTGGAAAGCAATCCTCGACCTGATCCGCCGAACACCAGGATTCAAGCGTCTATACTGGGGAAGACACGTCGAGGATTCAGAAAGAGTTCAACTGCACGTTGGTAAGTCACTTCTCCGACACAAACTTGCTCAAGTTCTAACAATCACCAGTTAGAGGTCTTCTCTCCCATCACCACGCCTTCCTCTCGTCTTCCGCCTATGCCGAATTTACCAACCTCCTCTCAACACTCACTTCCTCGCCTCCAGGACTTACAATACGCCATGCTCTAATATCCAGCTTCTCCCCACAATGCAAAAGTCTCGGCCTCGGCGCTCCAGTTACAGGGACGGCAATTTACCTCTCCACAACCCCAGCCTGGGATATGGCATGGGCGAATTGGGTATCGATAGTCCAGAACGTTCCAGGATTTATGGGGATAGCTGGTGGACCAGTATTGGAAGCTGTCGATGGGTGTGAGAGGGCTTTTATTGCTTTAGTGGGGTGGGAGAATGTGGAGGTTCATGAGGAGTACCATCACACGGAGCACTTTCGGCAGAGGAGGAGGATACTTTTGGATCCGGCGGAGGGTGGATATGCTTATTACGGGCATATTGCTTTTCAGATGACGGTGGAGGAGAGGGGCATTGGTGATGGAAGCAAACTCTAGGTACATAGTGTTCTTTCCTTCAATCTTCCTCATCATCGTCTCCCTCGCTCTCATCATGATCCTCGTCCTCATCCTCATCAACATTCACATCCGTGTCATCCTCCATATCCTCGTCGTCGTCCCGGAGATTCATCAACAGCCCAGAGATCTGGGGTCGGTCGGACAATCCAGCCTGAGCTGAGGATGCATAATCTCGATATGTGAATAAATCAACCGACACCATCTCGTCCAGGTCAAGTGGCCGGAATTGAATGGCATTGCCGATGTCATCCTCCGACAACAGCTCCACACCAGGCTCCGCAGTCAACTGCCATGCATGGATGTCGATGCAAACCATTTGTAGGGATGGACATTTCCACTTTGCCAACCCAGCATAGGAATATGCAACATTCGCCTGCTCCGTCACTGAACCGCCTCCGAGCCACAGAGAACCGCCTCGTCTTTGAATGCTCAGTGAGGTCAAATTTGGCATTGCCTGTAATCTACTCGAGAACTCTTCCTGTGAAAGTTATCAGAAATAGCTCAATGATGATAAATGACAGGGAAGGCTTACCCATTGGGCATTGAAGTCCAGACCAATGGCAAGTCTCTTTAGCGAATGTCCGTGATCTTGTAGGTGATCGAGAACCGAACATTTCTCCTGGCCAAAGTTGTAAGCATAATTTCTTTCATCCACGACAAGCATCGCCAAGTTCGGAAGCATCAATCTGCTAAAATTCGAGACATTGTCAGGGCTCTGACGCCAACCATATCCTGTGATGACAAGTTCCTCAATGGTAGCACCAATGGCGTTGATCCCCTCGCAAGCATAGTAGTCCAACGCCTTGATCTCCACGTAGCGTAGTGAAGTACAGCCTTTCAAAATATCCCAATCATGCTCGAGGGCCACACCGTTCGCAACGAGGGTAGTTGTTCCATGTGGGTTGATATGCGAATTCCAAATGTGGAGGACTTTGAGACCACTGAGATTAACAAGCTTTGAGAGGTAGTTCTGAGCTCCGTTCGACTTTGTCTTGAGGAGGAGCATGCTAGTCCCAAGTCGGAGTGTTGTCAGACCTAGCGGAGGGGCGGCTGTCATTGAGGAGTACTCGTGACAAAGCTTCTCAATGAATCGGAATTTTTCAATTTGGGAATCTGTTACCTCGGCAGTATCAGAAACACCATCTTCAGACCCTAAATCATCAGCAAGCTCTCCTAACTCTCTGCCAAGACCAAGCTTCTTAAGACCAGGGCAAACATGGAGGACCTTAGCTAGATCCTTGATGGCGTCTTCGTCTTCCCGCTTATGAAAGTTGTAGATCTCAAGCGACGTGAGGTTTTGGAATCCTAGGATTGGCATGTAGGAGTTAAATCGAAAGTCATCTTCTTCAGGCCGAGCGCAGAACGTGATAGCCAGGTTTGACAGACTTTTGTGAGCAGTGAGGGTGTTCAAGAGTGCCGGGTCTCGGAGAATCAAGGCTGGGCCATTATCCATCTGGTAGAAATCATCACGGAAGCTTCAATTTCAGTCAGTCTCTTCTCAGTGATGTAGACAACCAACCAACCTGAAAGACGTAAGGTTTGGCATTGCCTCTACCAACTTGACGATATGCTGCGCATAGTTTGCATTGAAGTCCGTATTGTAGTCTTCGTCCAGATCACCTCCATCAATACTAGCAAGCTCGTTCAGATCAAATTCAATATGCTTTGTATATCGAAACCCGGCTGGTAGATCTTCCTCGAGCGAATGCTTAACGCCGTACTCATGTAGCTCAATGACCTGGTGACTGCACAGAATCGGCGTGAAGAGGGTTCGGAAGGCTTTACAGGTTTCGGTCAGGGATTTGAGGTCTTTCTTGGCAACGATCTACAAGGTCATAGTCAGTAGCCTGCGATTCCAGCTCAGCTGTGGGATTCAAAGGGGCTCACCTGGTGACCAACGCAAACCCAAACATCTGAAGGAAACACAGCAGCCTGCGCAAAAACAGTTGCGTTGGCCATTGCTAGGAGTATTTCTTATCACTAACGCTGCTGTTCCGAGGAGAAAGAACTTGCGAAGAAGGGTTGACGCGCTGTTGATGTGACCTCGTCTCGCTAACGACTTTGTAGAATTTCGTCAGGGCCGCGAACAACAAATGAGAGCCTAATGGAACTAAAAATGGCAATTTTGGCAAGCTTTTAAAGGATTTTAAAGTGATTCTGAGCTAATTTGATCGTTGGTATCGACTAGAGGCAAGATATTATCAAGTGATGTCGCGCTGACCCTCCTTTTCCCCTCCTTAGCCCAGAGTGTGTCCGCTGTTGCACACTACTGGCTTGATAAGTCGCCGTCTATCAGACATTTCCTAGATTTTCAACTACGATGAATTTGCCAACTGATCAATCAACTTGATCGGAGGCAAAATACTGTGAAGTCATCCCTGTTCAGCCCCTCTTAATCCAAAGCAATTTCTAAACTGTCCATTGCAGCAACTTCTTCCGGCACCAAGCTAATTATTCCAATAACAAACATCTAATTTTTAATTTAACAACGTCTAGAAGACAGTCTAAGCTTACAAGGAATTCATTCAGAAGTTTACGCGTTCGGAGATTCTGATATCACGAGGCTTGCTGAGACTCTCTATTGTTCAACTGCGCGCACAGCGCATTTATACCTCAAGGTACGCAACTCCAATACTAGACATAATACTACTACCAATCACAATATGTGAGTGTATTGCCGAGATTCTCTTCTCAAATCTATACATTTCGAATTTCTGATACCAAGGCGGGTGCGGATCTGGTCCTTCTATTGACAGGTTCCAGGCTTCTTCTCCCCTACCAAGCCCCCGATCAACTAAAATAGCTTTTAATGAGCCAGGGGATGCTTCATATCCTCTTCCATTCTCACGGAACCTTGCTGATCTCAATTCTAGACAGCAGCTAGTTCCTTTTCCAAGAACCCAAGTCATCACGAACACTTGAAGCAGCCTATTCGACGAGAGCCTGAAAGTGCAATAGGAGACAGCAAAAACACTGGAAACTACTCTGAGTATCAGTAGAGAGCATATGGAATATGGGAAGGGCACAGATGGCAGGACATTAGGATTATGGTTCGGAAGGGGTAACTTGAGGCCAGGAGAACAACAGATATTTACGGCTTACGATTTGTGCAAGGCACTATGAGCACGATACAACTCATCAGTGACATTATCAGTAAGATAAATCTCAACTTGGAAGTATCGTTTATTGCTATGGCGCAAATGGTCAGACATCAAAGCCCAAAGTCGCTTGGTGGATGGAGGTCGGAGCTACGAACACTTGGAAACGACTCTTCTAAAAGGTCTTACGGATGCACATCGCAACTTTGAAAGTGCAAAAGAGAATGCTAGAGGCATAATAAGAGAATAATCTCGACGCAACTGTAACCAACGGCGGAATATCAGCATAGAATGGCCGTGGGTAGTGAACAGTGCGGGGTGTGCTGAGAACGAACAATTATAGCTTACCTTTTTAGGAATTTTCTGCAAACTTGATATAACATAAGGATTTTTTTGATAGTTATAAGAGCCATCTCTTTATTGTTGAGGACTTCTACAAGAGCAGGTGTGCATGGGTCGAAGTAGTTTTCTCGCGGAGGAGCCGAAGCTAGCCCTACGAATACTTTAACATTAATTTTCTAAAATACTTCTACGAATACACATCAATAACACACATACAACGGGAATAAGCCTGTGAGTTAAGAATCGATTCGAATTAAGAGCTAGACATTAATACTAGTAGATTTGGTCTCACAATTGCACGGGTGAGGGGTACGGTCGATTGGACGAACGTTTGAAGCATACCTGCTCTGCAGAACATCATCCCGAGCCTATATATACTGAAGCAGCGACGGCAACTACAACAGCAAAAAAAAAAAACTTCACCAGAGTCTCCAGAGTCGAGCCGAGATTCTTGATAGAGTCAAAAGATACAGCGTACATCTGGGAGGTCTTAGCAGCGGGTGATCGACAAGCCACCAACCTCACTCCCCACTTAGTGATCTACAGATCTTCGACACTAACTACCTGCCAACTTTTCACCTCTTCTCTCTTTGAAAAGAATAGCTAGCATCTCACAGCACCATTCTCCAGCAGAATTTCCACGACAATTGATGCCGAAATCCTCAGCACGACCAATGTAAACTCCATCCTCTCCTCCTACACCTCCCCAGAAACGCCCTTCTCCCTACCCTGCGCCCCATCCCTCGAAATCACAGAAGAAACCACAATCCAAGTCCCATCCTCAAACCGATCAGAAGCAATCCCAATCTCTTTCCCGCCCGAATCAATACCATACTCATACACCGAATCAATCTCTCCATCCACCAAAACGATCAAAGTCGTCCACAAAGATATTGTGCCCTACCTGACCGATGCAGGCGTACGAGGTCTCGTGACAACCGTCTCTCACGGAACATACAACTCCAAACCCGCTACTTTGGTAGTATTTTCCTTCAGCTTTCGGTCAGGAGAGCATGGATTTCGATTCAAAAACGCAAATATCAAGATCCAATTCTCCAAGCACCCTTCTTCCCGACCCGAGGACATAAACCCCGCAATTGCCAAATTCGCTCCTCGAAAAATCTACGGCCTCCCAACAAAAGAAGGTCGAAAAAACACCATCGGAGGCGAACTCTCACTCCAAATCCCCGCTGGACCCCTCACCGTAGGGCCAACAGCCAAATACCAACGAGAAAGCGAATGGGAACAAACGCAGCGCTACAAAACCGTGGGCAATTTCTGGTCTTCGAAATATGGCACTGATTGGGATATGAAAGAGAATAAGAGGACGAAAGATGGGATTCCTGATAGGTTGAATGTTGGGATTGTGGTTGAGAGGGAGGAAGGGGGAGCTTTTACGGCGAGTGTGGATGTTGTGGTTGATATGCCGGTTTTGAATGGAGCGTTTAGTAGTCCGTGGGAGAGGAGGCCGGTGGCGTTCGTGCCGGGGGTGGAGATGGGGGAGAGTATTAGGACGAGGAGGTTTGAGGAGTTAACTGAGGGGGATTGGAGGAGGTTGGTGCCGTTTGAGGAGTGGGAGAGCGTTTTCGTGGACGAGAGCTTGAATAGGATGGCGTTGAGAACGCTGGTTCCTGGGGCTTGGCCTGGTGGACCGCATGCTGCCAAGGATGGGCATGAGCATGATGATATCGATTTTTCGACAGTTGAGATTGACATGGGCGAAGGGCAAAGCGATGATCGATGAGGAAGGAATGAGAGGGGACTTGATGAATTACTGGAGATTTACAGAATGGCTTTCGCCATTGGATATCATGCCTATTTTGGCAACCCCAAACACCCACAGTGAAAGAATCCAACGCCATGCAATGCGGAACATCCAAAGAATCGCATGCTCAAGCTACACCAACGGCTTCTCAAATAGCCTCCTAGACGCCAATTTTGCGTGTCCAAACTACCGCCCAAGTCCCAAGCTAGTCCCTATTTCTAAAACTCAGTTTGTCTTCTTTTCCTTCTCGCTCAACGCAACCACCGGTCTACACAAAAATCAGTCTCCACGCAATACCTCATCCGATCAATTGGTACGTACACAGCATCCTTAACACTCTTCCCCTCATGCCCATGACTAGTCCTCTTCTCCCTCACCTCCCCCATCTCATCCGTCTCCTTCTCCACGCACATCAAAATCGCCGGCATCAATCCAAACAACAGTAACGCCACCCCTCCAGCTGTTGCAGCCGTAGGATCAGTTTCCCAAATCCATGGTGCTAATCCTCTCTCATAAAGAAACACCCCACCAGCCAACTCAGCAATTAACATAAAAGCCAACGCCACGAACCCAATAGCAATCCTAAATCCCCTCACGCGAGGGACTTCGTACGCGACGACTACCCAACGGGCCCAGAGAGTGAACATTAGGAGCCATAAGGGTAAAGTGTAGAGTTCTGATTGGGGTTGGGTAAGGTGGTTTACGGGTTGAAGTTGGGAGATGCGGAAATAGGCGATGAGACAGCCGGAGGCGAAGGAGAGGATAAAGTAGACGAAGGAGATGCGGAGGATGAAGAGGGTTAGGGCGATGTCCCATAGAAGTTCGAAGACGGAGGTGGAAGTTTCGAAGAGGATCATTTTGAAGGTTGGTTGAGGCACTGTTTCTGGTTGCTTGTTTTGTTGTTGTACTTGGTGTATTATGGTCGTGGTTTCCTTTGGAATGATGAATTGTCGGATGTGAATTGATTTATTCTCGACGATGCGAAGGAGAGTCACATTTATATTTGAAGATCAGAAGTCATGATATTGACAGGTTCACGTGGGTGTCAGGCCACTGATGGGGTGATCCCTTCCAAACGAAATTCGTCAACATGCGAGGAAAGGGCGACCCATTGCTGATTATGCGGCAATTGCACGAGCACGGAAAATGCTTGCTCCTGAGAGTCTGGGATGGAAGTTATTGGCCCTGCAGAAGTGTCGCGTGCTTTCATGTGGTGAAGGTATCGTAATATTCGTCTTGAATTTTGAGGCGTCCGGGGTATCCGCCACAGTGGCACTCCCTGCTGAGGATCATCAGCCCCTGCAGTCATCCTCGCACCACACGCGCCCACAGCTGTCACATCACGATGAACAGTCTACAGGGCTAGAATAGCAAATCCTTAAATCAGTTGCGAATAAAGTCATGATTCTCGTCGAAGCATGCTGTCCAGACCCTCTCTCAACGAATCTCGACTTCTGGCAGGAACATTTCCTCGTTCTCCGGTCCCATGGCTCGAAGGATTCCTCCTCAGTGGACTCAAGTAGTAGTAGTAGTAGTAGTAGTAGTATTGATTTACGACAGGCGGATAAACAGCCATATAGACTGCCTCCTGGGACCTCCCATGGGGTACGGGGTCG